>PVLD010007461.1:0-91512 GCA_004027595.1 Dinomys branickii | reverse complement strand
CATACATACATACATTTTTGTCTTTTTCTTTTCTCCTTTCCTTCGTCCCATCCGTTCTCTGTTTTTGAACAGATTTCCTTCATGACTTTTAGTTTATATTCCCACCCTCGGGTTCTTACACCAGTGATATAATACGTTGCCTGCACATGTATCGCTGATTTATTTCACTTATGAGTATGGACTCCAGTTTTGTCCACTGAGAGGCAAAAATTTAAAGAGTGGGCAAAGTGTTTGGGTTACCAAATAATAGACACAAGTGTCAAACAAGCAAATGACAAATGATGTCAGTTTTTAAGTAAATGCAAGTTTCAAGCACAAAAAGCTACTATTACATAACTATCAAATTAGCTAAACCTAAAAATGCTGGCAATGGCCTGTCTTGGCAAAGACTCAGAGTAACTTAAAGTCATAAGTTGCTAGTGACAATGTAAATCAGCATAACCACTTTGAAACCGTGCTGGCAGTTTCTTAGGAAGCTCAAGCTGCACTTCTCATGCAGCCCAGGAATTGCCCAACGGTGCAGTGAAAGGCTTTCCCCAAGCACTGATAGCATTTTCTTTACAACCTCCCCAAACTTGACGCAATCCAGAGGCCTTCCAATAGGTCCATGGATTTATAAATTGTTATATATTAATACCACTGAATACAGAGAAAATAAAACAACACAATACACAACATCACACATAAATTTCAAAACACCATACTAAATGGAAGAAACAAGATATAAAGCAATTACACAATGCATAATTTCACTTTTACAAAATTCTAGAAAGGAAAAATTTATGGTGACAGAGAGCAGGAAGTATTTGATGGAAGAGAAGATATCAATCACAAAGGAGCTCCAGGAATTTTTTTGGGGGGAGGGTAATGTTTTACCATTTTGGTGCTTACAAAAATGTAAACGATACAAGTCCATCATATTTCATACTTCAATTGTTGAATATTATTTTTGCAAGTGGTTGTTCACTAAAACAGATTTAAAAAATAATTCCAGTCTAGAATTGGTACCAGGAGTCTGGGGCAGTGACAGATATAGTATTAGCTCATAATGAATACTTCACCAAGGGAGCAAAAGAGTGTCTAATGGAAAATAATGGAAAACCAGCATACTGACAAGGGCTGAGACCGCGTGGGTGGAACTCTCGAATGACTCCTGGGAACAGAGTCCTCCTGGCTTTCCTGTCACTGCCCTAAAAGGCTTTATCTGAGTAAATAAGCAAACTATAATATACATGGGGCTTGAGTCATTATATATGCACGTGCATGTGTATAAAATGTGTGTGCACAGTGTTTGTGTGTGCATATATACACATAGATTTATTGAAGCATGGTTGAGATATGAAGAATGAAAAGAACTAAACACATTTAATGTGTAGAATATATTGGTCTTAGATATGTGAAAGCCCCATGACATTGTCACGGCAATCAAGGCAAAAGGCTTATCCAGTGCCTCTTCCAGCTTCCTTGTATCTTGTAGGGCTCATACAAGAGTGTCACCTTTGTACCACTCATAATTACTGTATCACTTGATCTTGTATCACTTGTATGAGTGATATTGTGTTATTAATAATTATGGATGTTGATCATATTTTTATATGCCTATTGGCCATTTGTATGTCTTCTTTGGAGAAATGTCTGTTAAAGTCCATTTTTTAAATAATTGGATTATCTATTTCTTGCTTTTGATTTAGAAGAGTTATTTTTGAAAATCACCCCATATTCTAAACCTATACATGGTTAACACATTTTCAACAAGGGCAGCAAAAATACTCAATTAGGACAGTATAGTCTTGTCAGACCCAGTGTTGGGAAACTGGGTAACTACATGCAAAAATTAAATTGGACCTGTAATTCATACCATGCCAAGTAAACTCAAAATGGGTTAAAGATTTACATGGAAGACCTCAAAAAACAAAACTACTAGAAGAAAATATAGAAAAAACTCTTCCTGATGTTAACTTTGGTAATGGTTCCATGGACTTGACACTAAAATCAAGTGTATCAAAAGCCAAAATAGACATTTGGGACTATACCAAATTAGAGAATTTCTGCATAATAAAGAGAACAATCAACAAAATGAAAAGGCAAACTGTGAAATTACAGAAACTATTCACAAATTACTTATTTGACCTATATTTAAAGCAATTAATTTGCCTTAACTCTCTTTGAAACATCTTTTTTATAGTTCTGTGGAAATATATATTATGTACTCAACATTTGAACATTGAATTCTTTTAAATAAAAACGAAAAAAAAGTATTTTTAATACTATTGTTTGTTCCATAAGCACTTTTTATATCAGTAGGGACTCATAATTTTAAAAATAACTGACTTTCATAAAAGATTTTGAGCTTATAGAACATGGTTTCCAATAAGAGAAAAAAATACTTTATAAAAAAATGCATATTATTTTTTGAAAAAATACAAACATATTATTGTGATTCTGAGCTCTCAAGATCACAGAATCTATGAAGAATTATAGTACCTTTAATGTCAAGCCCTTGAGAAAATCACTTTTGGCTTCAAAAATTATGACATGATGGATTTATAGAAATTTTACATTTATGAAAACAAAACATGCAAGTTCTCAGGATTCTCTGAGTATATTTCTTAAACACACAAAACCAAACCAAGTGACCAAAAAGTAAACCCTTCCGAAGATTAAAACAATCACCTGGAGTTTATGAATGTCAATGATTGGTCTTTATATAGGTTCCTAAGTCAGCCAGACCCTGCCACAGTGGCTTGGACACCTCACAGCAGCCAGTGGAAAAAAAATAGAACTGAAATTAAGTCACTATTCCTGGGGTGAGAAGGATGGTGTGGAGGGGACTGTTGCCCATATGAACAGATGTTAATATCACACAAAATGTACCACTTTTTCTGACATTCACTAAGTAGAGTTACACTAAAGTAAGTATGGAGATAAAGCACAGTTGGGACAGGGTAATTTTGAATAAAGTGTTTTGGATTAGAAATGATCAGAAAGGGCTGGGGATATAGCTCAGTGGAATAAGCGCTTGCCTAGCAAGCGCAGGGTCCTGAGTTCGATCCCCAGTACCGCAAAAAAAAAAAAAAAAAAAAAAATGATCAGAATCAGCATCATCTCTAGACCTCGGACTAATACTTTGCTTTTACATTTTGCAAATCCTTTGCTATTTTCTTTTAAAATATTTCTTTTTTTTTTTAAGCAGCCATTTTTTTCTTTTATGGTGTCCTATCTTTCCTTACCTCTCTGAGGCAGTTATTTGTTTTTATAGTTCTGCTGTGTTCCTCGAAGTATCTCTGTGTTTTCTGTTTTCTTTTTGTTACCTTGCCCTTCTTGCATGGCAGATTTCCTTCCAATCTATTTGTGTGTGAGGTAAACAAAAATAATTGCTGGGAAGTTTGGTGAGTATGGACAGGGCTGATAGAGTGGTTAACTTTGTCGGACCTGACCTGGGAAAGCTCTTCCTAAGTAACATGGTGCCCTCCACAAACAATAGGAATCCATGCTGCCCTCAGCAAACAGAACTGTTGGCCATAAAGAAATTTAGGACTGGACCTGTGGTCTCTCTGACGCTGGAAGACCCAGCTTTCTGTGCACCCCAGTGCTGATTGAACTTGTACCTTTGATGTCAAACATTCCATCCAGATTCCTCAGGACTGTGACCTCCAGCCCTAAATCCTGTATATGCTTAGCCTCCCCTGCAGATATGCAAGGATATCACTCTGATTTTAGCCTGCCTACACCTAGATGAAATTAAATCTAGTCCTACCCACAAGTCTCAGTCTTGGTGTTTCCTTGTGTATCGTTAATTAACAAATTTAAACACAAGAGAATTTACAAATAGTAATAAATAATAAACAACCTTTGTTGTTAATGTAAAAAATATCTACTATTTACATGTAGGATTTTTGCTTAAGCAGGTGTTCCCTTTGCGAGCTGTTCTCCTATCTCCCTCCTGGGTTGGGATGAGAGGACTAAAAACTTGTACCAGTGTTTTAGAGTTGAGACAGGAAGTGACTCTGGGATGAGTCACTTAATGAGTGGGTTTTCATCAATTACCCTCTTTTCACAGTGACCCTCACTCTTCAGCAATTCTTGGTCCTTGAGTCCAGGATCTCTCTTAGGCAGATGCTCAAGGGATTGACTCCCAGACTTGGGCTGGATTGGAGCTTTGGAATTTGTTTCGTGCCTTGGTTTCAAGGAAGGTGAAGTGGAATCTGTTTCTTGTACAAACTTTCAACCCACCACTGTCAAAGACCACAGGACCAGAGTCTCAGATCTGAGCACTGTGCTCAGGTGAGAGGCTCTCTTCCTGGAGACTCTACCCCTAGTGAGGGCAGAGTCAGGGATACAGGACTGAGTGACCATGGCAGGCAGAGCTAGACGATGGCTCATCCTGCTTCAGCATCTTAGTCTAAATCCTGTGGGGAAGCAGATGTGGGGAAGCCTCCGTGAGGGCCCTGGTGGAAAAAAATAGCTAGGAAACCAAGAAGAGGGTAGTGAAAGTCCAGAGTGGCCTCAATAGCCGGAGCCTCATGAATTGATGGGCCAGGGTCACGTGACACAAGCAGCAAAGCTAAAAGCTAGCACCGTCTGAGGCAATGACATCATTGCTGTGAACTTTGAAAGGAAAAGCTGTAAAACATCAAGGGTAAGAGAACATCAGTTAAAGAAAGCCTGGAACATTGGTAAACCAACACTTTCAACTAGTTCAAGTGTCTATGAATGTATACATATTGTCATCCATGAATTTTGTATATGTAACTTCCTTTTGTGAGCAGCCATACATTTTGTAATCAGAAAATAAAGCTACTTCTGTTGAAACCAACATCACACATGAGAAAAAGAACCCAATTCTAAAAAGCAACTGCATGAGTTGCAGAAAGATAACAAGCAAGCATTTCAAAATTAAGAAAAGACATCAGAAATTTCAATGAGTTGTATAGAACATGAAAAAGCATAATGACTTTTTAGGGGGAGCTTTAATAGACTTCTGCGGGGATTAACAATATTGTAAGAGACTTAGAGAGCCTCCAGTCTCATAATACTTTTCATAAGTCCTTTCTGTCTGACTGCTGATGCTTTGAATCAGGCAAAAACACCCAGGTCAGTTGTTTGTGAACTGTTGGTTTGAAATTTGTACTGGTACCTGACACACTCATACTGGACGGGGAAATGGCAGGTCAGAAACAAATGCTACCAACATCTCTGCCTGTTATCACATCAGCCTTCTCACTGGCCTGTTCCAGCTGCTGACTTCAGCAGGAGATGGAATGTAGTGCAGACAGGTGGGTACCAAGTATGTAGACATCATACAAATAGGACTCAGCAGATTTCTGTGCAGTTGAATTGGTATCTTTCTTCTCCACTGGTAGGAAGGGGTTCAAACACTTCCCTCCAGACGTTGTATTTGCGGCTGTGACCTAAATATCACCAGCTCAGGGAATATACATAGAGCTGAGCTGCTGCCCAGGGAAGTCTGGGGGAGATTCTCCACTTGCAACTTGACACACAACTTGTCCTTAGGATCTGAAGAGGAGGCTAAGGCTGCTTTACTGCCAAGTATCATTCCTTTAGGGTCATTTAGGTGATCCTGATGTCCATGACTCTGAACATCATTTTGCCAACCACACTTCTAAGTGGCTTTGCACATAGCTTTCTATTTGACATAGGGGAGATTTTTCTTATGTATTTTTTGTGTGAATTTAGGATTTAACCTACTAAAGTTTAGGGGCTAATGTCTATTAATCTATTACACTTAATAGATCATTTGTACAATTACTATTTTAAATATTGCCAGTGCTTCAAAATGCCTGCTAGGATCTAATTTTTGCAAGTTGTTGGGTGCCTATCTCAGATGAGTGAGAGCAGAAGAGATCTATCACCCTTAGGGTTAACTGCAGCAGTCTCTGCCCTTACACACATGTGCCCGCAAAAAGCACGTGTCCCTCACTCCATCCACGTAGTGGTGTGCTTTCTGCATTGTTGCCATGCCCAGCCAGCCATCCCCACTAGTGTCCACCTGGGGGACACTAGGCTTAGGCAGCTACATCCTCAGCTGGAGGGAGATGTACCTACTTTATCATTAAAGCCCTGTGGCTGAACCATATCTTTGTCTCCTGAACAGTCCATGGAAAATGTGACACCACTGTCAGAAAAGTGAGACAGAGAGAATTGGCTGGCAGGCAAATTTGCCCACATCAAAAGGCAATGAAACTTTTAAAAATGTTCTCTAATTCTTAAAGATACAACACACAAACCTTTGATTTTAAATGTCTCCATTTATTTTCTAACCAAATCATGCTTGTGCATCAGTATTTGTTCAACATAAAGTACACACATTTACAGGAAAAGAGCAAAGGGGTTTTAATAGTTCTACTTCAGAGAAGCATCGTGTCTTATATTTTATCAAGATCCTCCCACATCATTTTGCATTAGCTTCAAAATATCCTGCTGATTAAACATTGCAACAGATATTCTCTTTTTCTCAATTTTGCAAACCAGTGAAGCAAACCGACTTTTCTTACCCAGACGCTCCACTGGAAAGTGACTAGAATCATCAGCACTTAACACAGAGAGATTTCTGTCTGCTGAACCCAAAGTGCAATTAGAAAATTGGGAATTTTTTAAATGTTAGAATTAAGTCTTTAGAACATTGGCAGTTTGTTTAGTCTAAATGACTTCAAACTCAAAACGTTTAACCAAGCTGCACTGAAAAGCTCATACATGCAGTTTATACTTAAACACATGGTTAAGTCAGATTATTATTTTAAGTGGCACATATACTGCATATATTTACTTGTCTATGGTTTATTCACATTTTGAAGAATAACCATGCAGCAGGTTATATGTAATGTCTAGAGTAGAGGAAGTAAAGGGTTAATGAATACTAGTTCTAACTGGGGAAATGGGTGATAGGACAAGTGTGTAAAATTAACCTTGCCTAGAGGTATATTATCAAATATGCAGGGATACTAACAGATCAAACGTGATGGTCATAGGTGTTATAAAATTGTTGAAGTAATATTCTGAGTGAAATTATTTGGGATATATATATATATATATATATATATATACATACATATATATATTTATTTAAAACTTATTGAATAATCAATGTAGAAAAAAATTCCCCAAGCACCTTTATAAATATTTATAAGACAACTCTGATTATTTTCCTTGTTTGGTGCACCCCCCCCACACACACCTATACTCCTAGAGCTGGATCAGATCCTCTCCTGCTTTTGGTCTTTTATCTTAAGGGAGCCAAAGTCCAGGACAGCCCAAGTGCCCTGTGCAGACTGTGATGCACAGCCCCAGGAGATGACAGGGACAGATACAAATGTTCCCTATGCACACTCTCACACAGCTCTAAGCCCCAAGCAGTTGCAATGTGACTGCTGGTATGCAAGATCCACCATCCCACCTAGGTAGGAAGGTGGGTGGAGAGTTCCCTTAGGGCTTTGATTTTGGAAAGTGGAAGGACTTGGAGTGCAGACCTCACCTACCCTTCTCCAGGGTAGACGCGTCCATTGGTGATGAGCAGGGAGCAGAGGAGGTGGGCAAGGCAAGGAGAGAGCCAAGGAAGAAGACAGCTGTGAGGAGATCAGTGAGGAGGCAAAAATGCTTTTTGTTCTTAAAAACTTTTGGTCTTGGACTTCGGGAGCTCTGAGATTGGGGCAAATGATGCTAAATGGAGAAATCGGCTCCCCTAAGCCTGTTAGGAGTCCGGGAGTGCCTTACCGAATTGCGTGGTGTGTAGCTCAGCCCACACAAGAAAAGCTGAAGGAAGCAAAGCTCAGAAGGGGTGGAAGTAAAGGTGCTACCAGGCTTTTAGCCTGTTTTGAACCAAGATTGCATGGTTTCCAGCTCCTCAGACGTTGTTTGCACATTGCTGCTGTGGTACTGTTACACGTGGGCTGGCTCCGAAGGCTGTGCTGAAATATCACTCTGTCCACAGAGCACATGGCCTTTTCTGCTTCATTGACAGCTAGCTCTTCCGCAAGCAGCAAATCTCCCTGGGTCTGCCTCACAGAACTGCCCCTCTTCATTTCCAACACCTCTGCGTCCTCTCCTGGCCAGTTGTTCAATAAACACAAGGTTCTTTAACACGAGTGAAATTTCATGGGTGAAATTTCATGAAGAGGATGTTTAAGCTCATAATGTCTTCTAACACTATTATGAAAATCATTTTAGTAGATTCTTTTGAAGGCCATTTTTTATTCATCTATATCTACAGCTATATATGCACATTGTGGTAAATATTTTCTAATTTTTTTGTGGCTACACACATATTGAGTTACATTTACTGGCGTTATATTTATTGGCATGCTTGTACATGTGTATGAAATATTTTGATTATATTCACCCCTCTGTGCTCCTCCATTTCCTTCTTCTGTCCCCAAAAGTCTTTTCTCTTTTCCAGTAGTCTCCTTTCCACTCCTGACATCTTATTTTTTTAAAAAAAATTATTTTCAGACTCCACATGTAAGAAAAAACTAAGATATTTGACTCTTTTTTCTTTTTGTACTGGGAATTGAACTCAGGACCTTGTACTTGCCAGATAGCTATTTGTGCTGCTGAGCTACATCACCAGCCCTATATATGACTTTTTGAGCCTGGCATATTTTATTTACACAATGATCTTCAGTCCTGAAGATGACATCATTTTCTTTTTCTGTGTGGCCGAATAATATTTCATTGTTTGTTATGCCATATTTTCTTTATCCACTTTGTTCTAATGATGGGCACCGGGCTCTTTCCGTAGCGTAGCTACTGGGACTTGCACAGCAATGAAGATGAGCATGTAGAGTAAGCTGACTTGAATTCTTTTGGGAATATACTAAGGTTTGGCATAGCTGGATCAAATGGTAGCTCCGTTTTCAGTTTTTGCAGGGACCCCCACATTTATTTGCACGGGGTTGTCTTGGGCCACATTCCCAACAATAGCGTGGATGATCCCTACTAGCGCATTCTTTCCAGAATTTATTATTTTTTGTATTCCAATGAAAGCCATTCTGATTGGGGTGAGATGGAATCCTAATTGTTTTGATTTGTATTTTCCTAATGGCTAAAAATGTTGAATATTTTTCATACACCTATTGGTCATTTGTTGAGAAACCTAAAAAATAAATAAAATAAAGGAGAGATAACAGAAAACTGGAGGGTAAACTCTTGGGAAGCACATTAGGAAGAGGAGAAAGAAGGGGAGAGTGTAATGGGATTGCAAATGATCCAGATATGTTAAATGCATATATCACCCTTCCCAAATGAAGCTCACCTTTCCATAGTATTAACACATTCTAATTAAAAAGAGAATTAAGTCACTTCCGTATGTTGTGACAAATACTTTTTAAAAATATAAATGTGCAAGTGTGTTTGTAAAACTAGTGTAGAGTGTACGTGTGTAGGGGAGTAAGGAACTGCATGGTGAGAAGGCACACTACCCAGGGACATACAGGTGGATTCTTATCCAAGAAGGTGCTCCAACTTATAGAGTGTGAATAGAGCCAGAGCAGCTGAAAATCACAAAATCAACAAGTTGGGGGTCAGAGAGGGAAGAATATATAACGCTTTGTTTACAAAAGATACGCAACCATCTGCTATCAGGAAAATTATATGTTACAGTTTGAAAAAAGTGGCTTCTCCCCATGGGCTGGACATTTTCACAGTATGGTGGCTAGAAACCAAGAGTGAGCACTCACTAGGTCTAGGAGCCCCACGTGTCACTGCTGCCGTGTTCCTTTACCAGCGTAGACAGCGTGTCTGCCCAGGATCAAGGGAAGGAGAAAATTCCCAGCTTTGGATAAAGGAGTGGCAGAGTTCTGGAACAACACACATGGGGCATTAACATTGCTGCAGCTTTTCTGAAGACTCCCATCTGCAGCATGGGTGGGAGTCATTGGTGTGACTCGCGTCACCACCAACCCAACACACTGCAGGGAACTCCTCATGTGTTCTTCTGGTTAGTAATTTTCCATCCCCTTTTATTCTTCAAAGTACAGGTTGTAGAATTTGGGTTACTTACAGGATGAGGACAAATAAAGAGGGACAATATGCTTCAGGGAGGCTTTGGTTGCTAAAGCTCTGACTTGAAGATGGCTTCAGAAGAGGCCTCAGAAGATCTGGATCATCTCTGGGATATGTAAACTGTAACTGCACAAGATTATGAGCTTTTTTCAAAGCAAACTGGCCAACTTCCATGATTCCAGGAGCTGTGTCAAGATCACTGGTGATTTTCACAAACAATTTCTTAGCTTCTTTGGAAAACATTCACAGATTCCAGTTTCTGCTCTTGGAAATGAGTATGACTTTCAGACTTGCTTTAACAAAAGAAATGTAAGTGGGGGTAAAGATACTTCTTGGTGGAAATTTGAAGAACAAGCAGCACCTCCCTGTTCCTCTGTTGTTGTGTCTATTCAGGATCCCACGAATGCCTGCCACAACAGTCTGTGTCCCTAGAGGACTCCTCCATGTGCTATAAAACCTGGGCCAGGGATAAGCCTTTGATGTTTGAAGTCACTGTTGTCAGGATGGTTTTCAGGCTGAGCATATCCCAGCCCGACCTCTCCAAAGCAGACTGCCTGGCATGGCCCTCTTACAGGGGTACCAGGAACCCAAGCCCACTGATAGATTTCTTGTCTTCACCAGGACCCAGGGAAACCCGATCCCCTATTGAGGGCAATCTGGGTCCTTTCTCAGAAGTGCAAACTGTGCAAGGAGAGAGCCCATGCCTCGCTTTTTGTGTTCCCAGCTGGCAAGGAGTACATGTACTTAGTCACTAAGACTTCTTGATGCCACTTGAAGGAAGTGTGCACGAGAGAAGAAACACCACAGAGGAAACCAGAACCAAGACAAGAAGGAGAGAGCAGGTTCTGGGGATGCTGCTTAAGGTCCTGGACTCAGAAATCAGTACCTCTAGGTGTACGTGTGCGCATGTGTGTGTGTGTGTGTGTGTGTGTGTGTGTGTGTGTGTGTGAAGTGATAAGTCTTTGTGCTTAAAAGTTAGAACTGAATCTCTCTCTGTCTCTCTCTTTCTCTGTCTCTCTGTCTCTGTCCCTGTCTCTGTCTCTCTCTCTCCATGGCTATTGAGTCTCACTTCCAGCCTCCAGCCAGTTAGAATATTTCACGGTAAGCCTATAGGACTCCGGTAGGCTGCTTTTCTAAATTACCAACTTCACCTGTAACTGTTCTGCTTAAATGTTTCCATAGATTCCATTTTTTTTGCAGAAAAAGTGGCAAAGCGCAAGCTCCCATGGGTGCTGCAGACCAGACGCCTGCTGCCCTGCTCTGCACCCTACCTCCTTGGGGAACCTCATTCTTGGTCACAGTGCACTGCTTCTAAGTAACTGAGTATCTCTTATGCTTTGGCCTCTCTGTGACTTTGTATAGGCTCTTGCTCTCATCTAAAATGCTCAACATCCTCAGCTCCATCAGGAGAATTTGCATCGGTTCTTCTTTTCTCTAACCAAGAGCCACATATGCAATATGCTTTCTTTAGTTCCAGTCCCAACCTTTGGAAACAGTGTGCTTTTCCCATCAGTTGTGTGAACAGCTTCCTGGGTCAGGAAGAAGTGTTAACTTCTGCTTGTCCACTGCTGACCATGTTGGGGACTCAAGTTGTATCTTCATTGTTAATTTTGGCCAATATCATTCTCTCTTTGTGTTCTGCTCACTTGTTGAGAAAATAAGCAAGAATTATTATTTAAGAACAGCCTATGTGGACCAAAAATAACTTTTAGTACTTTTACTACTGTTTTAGTGGCCCTCACATCTCACTATGTTCTTTTGTGCATTCTTCTAGCTGCATCATCTCATAAAGATTTACCTCAAAGAAGAAATGCGACAGTGGTCTTTAAGGTACTTTGTAGAATGGTGTCTTGTACTCAGTGAAATCCACCACTTCAATAAGTGAATCACAGAAAACCGTGATTGACAGATATATCTAAAGTCTAATAGCACTTGATTTGTTTAGATATGAGAAGTTTCCCACAAGTCTTATGTAGGTGAAAGGTGATTGGATTGTGGAGGTGCAGTATACATTAGTGAATCCATTCACTGGTGAGTTCATGGTTGAATGTGCTGGTAGGAGGTGAGGTCTGGTTGGAGGTGGTCACTGAAGATGTGAAAGGGAAGGCTGTATTCACATCTCTGACTACTCTCTTCTCTCTGTACTTCCTTCCCACCATGGATGAGCAGTTTTCCTTTGCCAGGCCCATCCACCATGCGTTTCTGCCTTGGAGCTACTCAACCATAGATTGAACCCACTAGGAACCATTAGCCAAATAAATCTTTCCTCCTTCAAGCTGTGGTGTAGGATATTCTGTTTTAGTGATAGGAAAGTGGCTAACAGCACTCATACTTATATGCTGTAAATTTTAGAAAATTCTATCATTAAAGTAAACAATTCCATGTTTAAATATTGCTTCTTTGATTCCTGTCACCTGATGATTTTTCTCCTGCATTCGGAAGTAGCATAGTTGATAAAAACTAAAAATACCATTTTCTTCATAAAATAAAAGCAGGCAAAAATTGCATTCACAGCTATTCCAACAACTATTTGGTCCCTCTGAGTGTGGTGCATGGAGGCATCTTTCGCTTTTCTCCTTTCCAAGAATAAAAATGTGTGGGAACTGAGTGCGTGGTTACACCTGTAATCTCAGTATTTAGAGAGGCTGAAGCAGGAGGCCACATGCTGCAGTCCAGCCTATGCAACTTAGCAAACCCTTTTCTCAAAATAAAGCAGGAAAGCCTGTGGATGTAGCTCACTGATAGACCCTAATTTGGTGGAATCTCCTGGGTGTGTGTTTGTCCTCATGCACACTGTAGCTTGTGTGTGTGTGTGTGTGTGTGTGTGTGTGGCATGAGCCCTCACTCTCTCCCACCAGTGTCACAGGTCCTACATGCTCCTCCCCGTTTGGCCAGGCAAAGGGATTGAATTACATGGAGCTTGTACACCCACATGTCCTGCCCTGCTCGGCCCAGGCTTCACCGGTACCCCAGCCTCCTACAGACATTCCAGACTTGTCTGCTGAGTTAAGGAGAGCTCTCTGTACACCTGCATTCCAGAGTGTACGCAGCACACAAGGGGAGCTCGGCTGCATCTGCTGTCCCTGTGGAGGTGTCTTAAGGAACCAGGAGAGCTGAACAGCAAGATGTCTCTAGTTAGAGCTGCTAGACTGGGCCAAGTGTACTTTAGCAACAAAGCAGAATGCACAGTTCTGTGTTATGAAAAGTAAGAATAGCATTCTTTTTCATGTTCTGGAAGAATTTTCTCTCTAAGTACAAGGCGGAATCCTTCAGACTGGAACTGGCCCACTGAGGGCTGCTGTGGGGATGAAAAGCTGATCTTTTCATACTCGGAAGCCTTTGTGGAGGAGGCAGAGAGCAAACCCCTGTCTCTGGAGGTGTTTGGGATGCAGAGATGGTAGCAAATCCCTGCCCTCCAGGAGCTCAGCATCCATTCTGTTTGTATAAAGATGCAAGTGAGACATTCGGGAAGTTCTGAGAGAGTGGGAAAATGATAACTCAGTTCAGAGAAGCTGCAGTGTGCTCTCCACTGGGACCAGAGAAGGAAGAGCTTTACACATGCTTTTGAGTTCAGCAAAGTGGTTTGTGTGGATCCTTAGAAGTAGTTAACTCCACACCATGTACCTTCCTGCCACCCAAGGGACAAAAGTTTCACCTGTGGATCCTGATTTCAAATGTGGATGTTCATTACAACGACAAAGGGACAATGCTTCACTTAAATGTACATCCTGTGTAGCTGGCAGGCTCTGTGTGATCCAGTACTTTGGAATCCAGTGAAAAGTAGCTAACAACTGATCCTTGACCTTGGGGAGTTCATCATACTTCAGCTCATTTAAGAGATTTATAACACTTTGTGAAGAGTGTGAAAATCATCTTACTTAAAGCTGCTGTTTTAAAACAGTACTTTTGTTCTTGGGCTCCTCATGTTCAAACGGAAACTAAGTCCTTGTCAGGCCAGACTGACAAGAAGGGTATATTTTGTCACCAGTCTTAACCACCCAGACTATTGACTACACCCTTGAAGTAAGTTGGAATGTCTGGGTAAATGTAATGTGCCGTCATCCTACTCATTAGGTTCATTTCTTTTCTTCTTTCTTTCCCTGAAGAAACCAGGGGTCCTAAACCCAGCAGACTTGGCTCCTGTCAAGAAGCATTCTACCTGACAGAGCCTATTGCACTGTGGATGTGAGATTTTCACTCTTAGCTTCTTCATGCGATGCTTTTCTAGGGCGAGGAGTCTACACAGATCTGCTGTCCACCTTCTTAACACTTTCCCTACAAAACTTACAAAAGTTTCTCTTAAAAGTGTAGCTCCTTATTTCCCGAAAACTTGAATCTAATGCCATCTTCCATTCTCATGTTTTCTCCTAACCATTCCCTGGGAACAGTGGTGTATGTCACATCTTTGATGTGAACAGTGACCTGCGGCTTAAATAACAGGGAGCCATGGGGACCACTGCACCTCCTGGTCATGCATCTACACTCACTGGACCTGAGCTCTGTAACACTGTGAGACCTAATTCTCAGAAATCCTCAAAGCAGCCTGAAATATCTTCCATTTTAAGCAAAGAAAAATCATTCCCCAATTCTGTTCTCTACACACAGAGCCAAATGGAATCTAACATTTAAATACCTTGCATAAATTAGTAATTCCATTTGGCAGCCCTAATTTTTCCCATTATGGTGAAGGCAGGCCCATCGCAGCAGAAGAGAACAAAGAGCTTTAACCTTTGAAAGCGCTGAATCCTATAATAGCTACAAGCTTCAAAAATGCATCTAATTAGATTTCATACCAACCAATTTTTATTCCACTACTGTTCTGTATGATTCCCCAATTATGCTATTTCATTCAAATTATTTCATGTTTTAATTTTAAAAAGAATACCAAGTTAAAACTTATTTATTCAGAAGGTAGAATAAAAAGTCTTCAAATTATTCTTCAGCAAGTACACTTTTGACCAAACTTTTAATTGAGCATTTTTCTCTCTGGGTTTACTGCAGATGTTAGAATTGGGGTCACGAGTTCCTGCCCAGAAGGTTCTGTTTGTTCAGGCGGCGTCTGTAAAATAAATTGAAAGCCTTGTCTGGGGACAGACCACTGCCTCTCCAGGCAGAGATAGGTGCCCCCACTCTCCTCCATGGCTTTGTACTTAGGAGATTCACACACACTGGTCACCCACTAAAACCGTGTAGAGTTTTAGCTGAACCCTTTGCTCTAGAAGTCCTTTGCTTTAGAAGTTAATTTGAAATTCCAGAGAGAAAGGTGCATTCAGAGGGAGAGTTTTCTAAAACTGTATGATAAAATCACCAAGGAACTAGAAAAAAAACTGAGCAGAGAAACAGGTGTTGAGTTGTTCCTTTATTTCTTAATCCTACAACGGTCACCAGTATTTCAGGGACAGTCTGGGAGGGAGAGACATGTAGCCTTAGGTGTCAGGGCAGGCAACCTGACAGAGGTCAGGGATCCTGGAGGTACTCTGGGTGGACCCCATGTACTGCTCAAGCCCCAGGTGATTCCCTGCAATAAAAGTATTCCCAGAACTTCATTTGGGTTACATGAGACTGAAATGATGCATTATCCCTGCTAATTCGGACCATACAGGAGTGAGAGACAATATACAAAAGGACAGAGATCAGGACATATATAAAAATAGATTAGTGACTCATGAGGTAGCTCTGCAGCTACCGTCCCAGAAAAACAACCCATTACCTAGAATAACCAGGCTAGGAAGCCAGTTTGCTTTCTACAAACCAGATTTGTAGGAAGTCAGACTCCTGTGTCTCTAGCAAACAATCCAGGAAGCCAAAAACCAAACCTGTAACAATTGGCTCCAAATAGCCAGGACCTGAATAATAACTTCCAGTTTCATAATTTTTGTCCTTTCTTTCAATGTAGAACCAATTAAAATAAACAAAACATGCTCTATTAACCAATCACACAGGGTGCCCTGTTTCCCCTTTCATCTCACTGCAGTCCCCGCCCACCACAGGCTGTAGTCAGGTCCACTGAAGCCTTCTTCCCCCACTCCACACCTTACCGCCCTCAGTCCTCTACCTGCACCCGAGTGAGTCTCCACCAGACATAAGAGACAAGGCTGATGCTGGCTGCAGCCTCTCAGGAAAAATATCCTGTGCTTATTCTCATTTGCTGTCTTCATTTTTTCTCAATATTATTCCATCAATGTTGTGAATCAAAGGAAGGGTGAAATAACTGCTGAGTTGCATATAAAATCAAAGAATCATGAATCAAATATCTCCAGAGGATTTAGGTTTATATTCATATATCTTCATTTCTGTTCCTACTGTTTAAGTGCATAATTTTAATTGAATCATTATCAGGAGCTTTTAAAATTTGTTTTATTTTGCCTAATTTTGATTTTCTTAGTGAATTATTGCTGGAAATGATGTCGAGTGTAGAATCCCAGGTTACTGGTCTGCAGTACTTGTTAAGAGTACAGGGTATCTGTATTTCTCTTCCAAGTTCCCAAGGATCAAACTTTTGAACTTACTGTGGGAGAACTCCACAGGTGGGAAGATGGCTTTTATGACAGACAGGAGTGTCTGTGGCTGCCCTGACCTTTGTGGCTGTCACAGAACACTGGGGGAAATTGGCTTAGGCTTTTGAATTCATTCTTCCCAGAGCCATGCTGAGGCTTCTGTGGTTGTATAAGTGGGTATAAATTGATTTTTTTTGACAATTCACTCCAGTATTATAATAGGTATTGACTTTGAGCTATGCATGTCTAGATTTCTGGAGGATTTTCTTTCAGTCTATTTTTCCTCTTAGGGGAAAAATACATGTTTTTTTCCCTATGCTTTATCAACTGCTTGGGTCTCACCTGCTTTTACAATAATTATATCTGTAGGCTCAGAATTCACAGAGGACCTAAGAATTCCCCAGCCCATCACCGTTCACCTGCCTCTCACAGAGACTTCTCAGTGAAGGTGAAACGAAGACTTACCAATTCCACACGAAGCCCCAATACTTTTCACTCTGAATATCTTCCCCTTATTTTCCTTGTACCTGAAAAACAATCAGAAATGGTCTGACTAGACGGCGATTGACTGACTGCAATGTACAATCCATGCTACAGTTTGAATGTTTACGCCTTTCAAGATTCCGGTTGAAATGTAATTGCCTCTGCAACAGCGTTGGAGGTGGGAGCTTCAGGAGCCCTTATAAGTTGGTTTACGCAGCATTGGAGTGTGCTGGTAATAAGCTCTCCCCCTGTTTGCACCTCTGCCTCCTGCCGTGTGAGGACATAGCAAGAAGCCTTCATGTGACACCAGGTGTGGAGTTTTGGTTCAGAATCCAGATCTGGAGAACATAAATTTATGTTTTGTATGAATTACCCAGTCTATAGTGCGTTGCTATAACAGCACTCAGCAGACTAAGACCATCCAGTATGGGATAGAAAAGCAAAGGTCAGTTGGGTTATCATGTAACATCTTACATAAACCTCTACTTCAAGCCCAGAGGAAAATAAGGGGAAACAAATTACTTCACTGAATGTGGTTTTAATAGCATCAATTAAGCAATGGGAATTTAATTAACCTGTTGCTCTTAACAAGGGGCGGGCGGGCGGGCGCAGAGGTAGTTATAAGTGAAAACAACAGCGCCTGTAAAGTTGCTCTTCATTTCAACCTTGATACGCTGAGTTCTGGCGGCGGGAGGCCTGTCCTGGAGGAAGAGGAACGATGCACTGCAGTTTCCAGGAAAAGCAGCAACATATCTTGATGATTAAGGAGAAGAGAAGCTGTGTGTGTCTTTCATGTGTCCATAAAGAGAGGCATGGTGAGGAGCAGAGATGACTCACCTGCCATTAGGATGAAGGTTCTGCAATTTGAGGAGCATAATGCTGCCGGATTCATCCTGGGGAGAAAGAACCCGGCACTAACTATTGTATGTGTCCATCTCCTTCGCCTGGGCCTCGCTGGCAAACTACCTTCACAAGATCAAAGACTTGGTATCTTTGTGTTAAGAATACGGGCTCCACCTAGAAATCAGGTGCTTTCACTCTCCACATGAAAACGTGCCCAGTTGGACAGTTTCCAAAGTCTTCTGCATTCGCATGTGGGCTTTGAAAAGGAGGGAATTGGCCTCAGGTGAGTGGGGGAGAGGATCCTGGAGGCTTCAAGTTTGTGACTGCACTGTGTGGGGCAGAGAGGAAGGAATGGGCTTCGCAGGGAGGCAAAGGCAAAAGGTTCTCCGTGCCACCAGGTGAAAGCGCTGCTCAGGATTTATCACTACAATAGTTCACACAGTGGAATGGGGACACGAGCTCATCTGGCCCCCCAGGGACACCCTGTGGGGGAAAAGCAGGTATCGTCAGAGCCTGAAAATATTTCTTTTCCTACTGCAAAGCAGTGTAATCTGACCTGGATTATCCTTTTAGAAATTAAAATTTGCTTTGCCTTGGTAGGAACATGAAGCTGGTGAATACTATAAAAGCAAGAGAACAGATTTACTCTGCATATACAGGGAATAGTGCCTCAAGTCACGACCTCCAATTGTTAGTATTTCTACACCCATCTTATTTTTTATATTAGCTACCCTTATCTCTTTCCCCCACACCAAGGATGCCTTGTAGCGCACATTACCACTCTAAGGAGGGCTCTGCAGAGACACTTTCTGCACCTGGGTGGCAGGGTGTCGGTCACTGAGCAGCAGACATATGGAGGGCTGGGGATATAGCTCAGTGGAATAAGTGCCCGCCTAGCAAGTGCAGGGTCCTGAGTTTGATCCCCAGTACCGCCAAAAAAAGAAAACAAACAAACAAACAAACAAAAAATTCTGCACCTGGGTGGCAGGGTGTCGGTCACTGAGCAGCAGACATATGGAGAATATGAACATTTACCTCTCACTCACCACTTTGACTTGAGGGAAGAGCTTGAAGTTGCATGGTGCCAGAGAATATGGTGAGTGTGGACACAGCATCCAGCCCTCCCAAGGCTGCCTTTCTGTGGGTGCCCTGGGTGACAGCATTCACCGCTCATCGCTGAGCGTTTGGAGTGTACATCAAAACATTGGAATAACATGTTAAGTACAATTTTCTGCTTTTTCTATATCTTGTGGGGATGGGAAGGAAGAGGAGATACAGCGATGAAGTTGTCCTAGAAAATTGGTGCAAGTGGCCCAGTTAGAAAGACCAATACCTCCCCCCCATTTTTTTCTTGTTCTGTGACTGGACCAATTGACTTACTATTTTGCTCTGTTTTTGTGAAACTGCAAGGATCAGTGAGCATTGATAATCAAAGTATGAAGTCACTTGTATCTGAAATATAAATTTGGGCAACTGCCATTGGAGATAATACAAGGTAATGGCCAGCCTTCATCTGCAATGGGAACCGGGTATTAGATTTCACAGTGAATACATGAGGTGGTGTATGTTAATGTAATACTTTATACACACTTATTTTGTTACTTTACATCACCAATGAAAATACTTAGGAACGGATCATGCTACAATCAGAGAGGATTGTACAAACATGTCTCCTGCATAAACACAGTGCAATTCCATAAGAAATGGATGATAGAGTCACACTTTGCTGTGGGACTCCCGGGGCCAAGGCTGTTCTTGCTCAGCTTTTGTCACAAACAACTGGGCAGAAAGTGGTGACATTTATGTATTGACATTGTGAATGGGAGAGCAGAATACACGTTGAGGGGTGGTGCAGGAACATCGCCTGGTACAACTGCAGGAGGGATCTTTTTTTTTTTTTAAATAAAAGCACAAAAACATATTAACAAACAGACACAAATTAGCATAAAAATAGTACAATCAAAACTGATTTACAGACAAGGTGACATGGACTCAACAGTGGTTGTTGCTTTACCTATTGATATCTTCGAAGTGTATATATATGAACACAGATACAGACATACAAAATTGGTCAGACAATTAATCCTCTCAACAACAGAAAAGCACAAAAAACAAAAAACCAAAGACAAAAAAAAAACACCAATAGTTGCTGCTTTGCACATTGATATCTTCGAAGTGTGTGTTTGGGATATCACATACAGACATACAAGATTGATAGAATAACCCGTCATCAATTATTCCTTAGCATTAAGTGATATAATACAATAGTAGAACCATGTTAGCCCTGCAGGAGGGATCTTGGTGTGTGTCCCACACAGGGCTTTCAGCTTCCTGAGTGCGCGGAATGAGGTGGGCAGTGGGGGGTGGGGAGGAGAAAGAGTGAGACAAGAAGCAGAGTTTAAAGGAGTTTATTACAGGAGACGAGACTCCCCCAGGAAGTGGGAGGGATATACTAGGGGTGCCCCCAAATTCAGTGAATCTTTAAAGATTTTTACTGTAATAAAAGACACATTGGCATTAATCCCCCATGCAACACACCCTCTCACCCAGGACACCCTTATCCAGCATTCTCGGCTCTTTCTAAGGCAGTTCTGGACGTCCTTTTCATGGCTGCCTTTGTGTCCAGAATAGATTCAAAATGTTTCCAGTGAGGTCTGTCAAATAAAAACAGGGCGGTGTGTCCTCATCCATCTCATTCACTGCAAAGTCTAAAGGACCACAGAAAGGAGAGGTTTTGAATCGATTGAGGACATTGAGGCAGCTAGGATGACACAACTAAAGACACTCAGGAAAGAGGACTGCTGGAGCTGCTGCAGAAAACGGCAAGGATGATGGGATGAGTGTATTTGAAGTGAGGGGGAGTATTGTGGGAGAGGCTAGTGGCAATGTGTCTTTTACTGTAATAAATTCATTTCATTTAAACACACATCCACTTGTAGGACTTTTGAAAAGATTAAAGATTGCTAAGAAGTTTTTAATATGGTGGGTTGACACAGAAGGTGGGGTTGAATACAAGGGAAAAGGCAGGTAGTGGGTAGAACAGGGTAAACTGAGGGGCCTGTGGTGAGTCCCAGGCACCTGGGGAGAAGCAGGCTGGGGCAACGTAGGAATAAGGATTCAGAGAAGGGGAGGAAAATGATGAACAGCAATGCCTGAGACAAGGTCTCCTGTTGAAAACACATAGGGCTTTCAAGGAAAGTAGAAATACTTGGGAGAATCACTGTAAGAGAATGGGAACGAGTTGGTCATAGCTCACAGACGTTAATGGATTGGAAGAGAATGCAGTCCGCCTCCTTTTGCTTTGTTTTAGTATAGAGAGATTTTCTCTGGAACATATATTTACTGTAAAAGCATGTCTTTCTGTTTTTTCTGCATTTTTTTAGTGATGGTTGTGAGTGAAAATACAAAGAAAGTCCCCTCAGAATGGGGTAGGGCTTATCTCTCTACAATATAGATAGATAATATAGATATCTATCACAATATCTACCGATATTGTGTTTTCCATTTTCCTTTCAAAGGAAGCTGGAAGCATCTAACAGAAAGGCCCACAGCTCCATAAACCAATATGTCACAGACATAAAAAGGAAGGAAATGAAAAACTAAATTAATAATAATGGAGTTCAACCTCCCTAATTTTACTTTGTGATAAAAATGGCCGAGAAAGTCATTTTTGTTCAATGTAATCCAATGTAAAAAGTAGGGAGAGGCTAGTTCAAGCTAATAAAAAGCAAGCTACATTTCTCACCAACTTCAATTTCAGTAAGAAATATTGTCTCTGTCATGGTTTTATTTTACTAGAAAGAGTCACAGCTGTTGATTTCTGATAATTTGGTTCAGATGAGGAGAAAATTTATGTAAACTCATGTTAATCCAGCCTTCTACTGTGGGATACCTGCATTTCCTCATCAATTTGTAAAATTTTAAAATAATTCTGGATGTAAAATTTTGTTGCATACATGTATTGAAAGCATATTTCTACTCCAGCTTGTGGTTTTACTTTCTCATATTCAACATAAATTCATAATTTTCCTGTAACCTGAATTGTCACTATCTTTCTTTATAAGTCTCCTTTAGTGTGCTGTTCTGGAAAGTTCTGATTATTCCTGAGGTCGAGTACACTCCCATACATTAGCCTTTGGAAACTTTACTGTGCTTTTGTTCCTTAGATCTAAAACCCACTTGGGACTGGTTCTTAGCACTGCATGCAGTGGAGGTCAATGTGTTTTTCCATGTGTGTATCCACTTGATCCCTCATGACTTATTCAAAGCCTGTCCTTTCCTCTACAGTGCTACACTACCAGCCTCCACATAAATTCCATGGCCATTAATACCTGGGTTTGCTTCTAGGTTCTGTAAGTGTCCCATGCTCTATTTACCTCTGTCAGTCTCCACCGTCATACAAATTCTTCCAACATGTTATCCTTGTTCATATTTATCTTTGCTATGCTTGGTCACTAGCATTTCTCCATGGATTTTAGCTTTGTCATTTAAATTTCTATGTAAAAACCTGCTAGGATTTTAATCCAGGTTACATGTACTAGTTTGGTGAACATTGGTGTCTTTAAAATATTGAAGGTTCCAATGTATTTGTGTGGCACGTTCTTGCTTTTACTAAATTTCTTTCAATAATGTAACAGTTTTCTATATAGAGGTCTTGCAAAGTGCCTTTTGTAGTTATGCTTAAAATCTAGTGTTTTTATAGTTATGTATAATATTTTAAAAATGTATCCTCTAATTGTTGATTGCTGTGAATATATTTATATATGAAATAGATTTTTAAAACTGTGTTCTCCAAAATTTATACATGGATGTGCTGATTCTTGGTACCCGAAAATAGTACTACATTTGAAGATACGGGCTTTCAAGAGGTCATTAAGGTTAAATGAGGTCAGAGCCTGGGACCTCAGCTGGGTAGGATGGGCATCCTCATAAGAACAGGCAGTATGGGCATGAAAGGAGACCCAGAATGAGCACACAGAGGGGGATGACCACGGGGTGGGTAGCAAGACCATCAGCAAGGTATGGAGAGAAATCTCTAGGAAGAGCCACTCAGCCAAACCTCTCATCGAACTTCATGCCTTCAGAATTGCGAGACTGTACACTTCTGTCACTTTAGCTGCCGGGCTGGTTTGGTTCTGGCAGGTCCAGCTAGTTCGCATGATTCCTGCTAAATTTATTTCCTAATAGGTGCCTGTAGATTGACTTTGGTTCATTAAATATATGCTGTGATATTTTCAAGTAGTGATGGATCTAGTGCTTCTTTTCGTTCTTTAAGTCTAGCTTTAAAATTTTCACATTATGACTCTGTTCAGAAGCACCAGTACATTGTTAAAGAAAGGGAGTTCTTGAAGTTACTTCTGACCTCAGGGGCAGTTTCAATATTTCACTGCATATATGCTTCCCCCTGCACGTTCTTTGATGACACACTTTAGCACATACAATTCCATTGTATATCTATTTTATAAAGCATTTTTTTCTATAATGTCTGCAGACATTTTTGAAATGATTTGTTTTGAATCAGTGGCTTAACTGTAAGACTTCCTATACTTGTGGTTGTGTAACACTTGGTAAACATTTTATTTTATTTGGTTTAATTAATGCAATCATTTTATCATTTGCTTTGTATTTCTCCTTTTTTCCTTTCTTGACTAATTTGTATTAAATATTTCCACTGCTTCATTTCTTCAAAGTAACAGTTTGTCATTTATACAGTGTCTTACTGTATTTCAGTAGTTATTCTATAATTTACGACATGAATCTCTAGTGTATAAAGTTTCCTATACATTCCTATACTCACTTTCTGTGTTCTTACCACAGGTTAACTCTTTCTACTTTCTCCTCACATTCTACGATTTTGAAGCTCTGTATTTTCATTTTTCAGACAGTGGAAACCCATAGAGTAGTGTTTTACACAGCCTATGTTACTTTGGGCTAACCCCTAAATCTGCTGTTTTTCTTGCTTTTCATCAATGCTTTTATCTTTTTCATCCTTCTGAGATAATTTTCTTTTAAATGTATATTTTGGTTAAGAATTCTACCAGGCTTTCTTTATCTGAAAATGTCTCTATTTTGTAGTTTGTCTATAAATGATGTTTTTAGTGACTGTAGATGCCTAAACTGACATTTATTTTCTTGCAACACTCGGAATATTTCATGTCACACTTGTTTCTAACAAAAAGTCTCCTTGAAAATACAGATAGGAGCCTGGGAAATACCTGGGAAGAGGTTTAGCAGATGCAGAATTGGAACTTTGAAGAGAAGGGTAAAAGGGAATGAGGCAATATTTAAAAAAAAATTAAAGTCTAAAACTTTAATAAACAAGGCAAAATATGAAATCACAGATGAAAATAATCTTATGTATGGAGACAAACACACCAAGGCCAGCACAACACAGCTGGTAAGAACTAGACATGAGAGAAAATAATAAAACTAACTTTGTTTCCAAGTCATCACCACCACAAACAACTTTTTTATTTTTTAAGATATTTCTAGTTGTTCTTGGTGAAAGAGATGGTCTACAACAATCACAATCCCACAAGTACCAAAAATAAACAAATCTCCCCACAGTTTTAACAAAGACACCTAGGGCAGTATGAAGCCATGTAACAGGAAGAACTGACAAGATCCTACAATGTAAACATTTCTGTCCTTTATCCCACAGGAAGTAGTTCAGGCCTGGAAGGACAGTGGCCAGCAGGGGGCAGCCAGGTGGTTCCTGTGAAGGAGCTGGAGTGGGAGTCAGACCCTTGCCTGCAATGTGACACTACAAGTGTGAGCCCGGTACCCTGGAGAATCATCTGTTTCTTTTTTCCTCAGTCACTTTTTCATCATCTGTGAAAGAGAACCAATGTTATGCTTTGGATCTTGAATAACCCCTCAAAGGTCAGGAATTGCAGGTGTGGCCCCAGCCTGTGGTGTTATTAGGTTAAGAGGTAGAGTCCAGTGGCAGAAGTCAGGCCTGGGGGACATGCCCTTGAGAGGATTTTAGGACTCTACCTCTTCTTCTCTCTCTAACTTCCTTGCTGCAGTAAAGTGACCATGTACCGAAACCTCACAAACCATACAGCATAAGAGTGCTTTTCTCCTCATAAGTTGATTATTTCAGAGATTTTGCCATGATGATGGAAAGCTGATTAATGCAGTCCATGCCTGCTGCTCCTTCCCCATGATAGTAAAGTGTAGGTCAAACTCAGAAGGAAATACATACTAACACAAACATCAGTAAACTTTATCCTAGAAACAGGGTTTGTAAGTATGATTTTCTACTTCTAATTGTGCTATTCCATACAGAGGACAGAGATTTCCAGATGAGAAAACAAAATCAAATTTGTTGCCTTGCTAATTTTATGTAATCTATGGAACTGTGGCTAATCAGCATTTTAAAAACATTCTGTCTCAAAGTTTCCTGAGCTTTCAGGACCTTGCGAGAGGAGAAATTATCTTGGTACTATTGACCCACACAAGTAGCTCAAAGTACCACCGGCTCTGATCAGTCTAAAGCATGAGATGTAAGGTCAGACCGTGCTCAGCACTTTCCTCAAGAGAGAGCCCTGCAGGAAGAGCTGGTCCCAGCACAGGCTTTGCCAAAGCTTTTGAGAAGTCGGAAGCATCTGTTTTCCACTTGTACAGTAATTCATGGGAGTACAAGGTTGAACATCACCTACATCCCCAGAATAAGTGGACTTTTAATTACTTCTGGCTTTGGCTATATTTCCAGAAGAGAACTAAGGCAGATATATGAGACTGTTGCTGCTGTCATTATTGATCTGTCTCGTATGGATTTGGCAAAATGGTGTCTTTAATACTAGCCCAAAATAGCACTGCTGTATTGATGGGATGGTGTGAATTATAATTTACTTTTATATTCATGTGGGCAAGGGAAAGATACTCTAAAATGAATCAATCACTTTGTAAATTGAAAAGAAAAGAGTTTATGGAATTATTTACTGTGAGAAAATCACTTTCTGAATGAAGAATTGTGGAGGTCTGATGAGCAGCTTGTGAGAACCAGTGTCCTCCCTCCCTGGCGGCTCCTGGGAATAGAGCATCACAAGAGCAAATAAAATGGAAAGAGAAATAATTTAGGGGGCATTAATTATTAAGAGGGGATGACAAGTTGAAATGTGGTGATGATCAAAACCCAAAAGCAGTGTAACTCAAAATTCGGATGCCTGGCATTTTATTGGGAGCACTGTCTGGTTTTATTGATGTGGCCACAGTGTAAAGCCTCCTCTCAGAACTGCAAAGCTCAGAACAGGGGCCAAAATGCTGCTTTAAAGGTTGTGCTTGTGGAAACCTGCATTGTATGTAAATGAATAATGTACTTGCAGGAAGGCAAACGAGAGAAAAATAAAGGAGCAAAGAGGCTATAAACTGGGAGCAACAGGCGATGAAAATAATTACAGCAACTTGATTGGAAGGAAGGAAGGAAATGTAAATCCCTGTAAAGAAGACATACATAAGGAAACCTGAGAAAAATATAAAAGAGAAATAAGCATCCGTGGTGTGGAGGCTAAGGCATAAGCATAACACATTTGATCCACTTAAGAGAAATCCAAAGGATGAATTGACCGATGAATGTTGAGGAAAACAGTAATCAGTATTTTCCTGATCCCCAGGCAGTACCTTGCTTTCATTTGTTCTTGTGAAATAGGAAGGATTACATTATTCCTGCGATGAGAAAGTAACATATCAAAACATTTCTAGTTAGTCTGGATAATAACTTTCAAAACCTGTAAGTCTAGCCTGGGTTTTTATTAAAAGATTTGTGTTATGTCCTGCTGCAGAGCCATTTACTTCCCACACAGGGAGATAAAGCTACTGCCTATTACCATTTAAAACCCCACCTGCCAATTCTACCTAAAAGTATAATCGGATCTCATCCCCTTCTTCCAGAGCTATTTTCCACATGTCCAGATGGCTCAGGTGGTGTTCTCCTCCCTTGTCCTGTGGCAAGATGCCCCTTTCCCTCTCATGCCTGGTGGCTGGTGCGCAGTCCTGCCGACCCACTTGTGCCCACCTGCTCCTTCTCGTGCTCCACATCTCAGAGCAGCCGTGGTGGGCTTCTTGAACTACACCTGGCTCTGAGAGCTGGATCACCTCCTCATCACCCTCCAGTGATGCCCACTGTATGCAGATTAAACAGTCCCTCCTATGCCTTTGGAGGACCTCATGCCCAGATCTAGGGCTCTTTCTGCCCCCACTCCCGACATGCCACCCTCTGTCCTGAAAAGCTCTGCCACTGTGGCTTCTGGCCCTTTTCAAGAAGACAACACTTTCAGTCCTCCCAGTCTCAGCCACACTCCCAGTTCACCTGCCTCCAGTTCCACCCATCTGCCCACCTCTGCATAAACATTACCTGAATAGGTGTCCTTGGCCATAGGCCAATCATCTCCTCCAAGGTATTCTTTTCATGGCTTCATTTATATGACTCACCACATGTTACATTTACTATATTAGTATTCTTGAGTGTTTAAATCTGTCTTCCCTGTTTAATAGAGTTTCTCTGAAGGAAGGGATCTGCTTCCTTTTGCTCATTAAGGAGGGACTTTGGGCCACACCCAGGGCCTGGCATAACTTCTCTAACTATTGCTTGGAGGGATCCATGGTAAAGAGTGATACTCATTTGACCTTCCTTAGATCCTCAAATGCGCTGTCTCTGTGTGAAGTCACGTTAGACCACGGAGCTTCTGCATATGGATTTAGGGCACACAGTTCAGTCCACAACGGATTCTTCCACCAGCATGAGCACTTCTGTTTTCCATTTCCCACAGGTGGGACAATTGTCTGTCAAGGTCTGCCTGTGGCATGAGGGCTGGTCTTAGAGCAAGTGTAGGATAAATGGGTCCTTTCTGGATGTTTATGTGAACACCACAGAGCTTGAGGGTCTCCTTCATTGTTAAATCATGAGGATTGTCTACCTGTGTTTTGGGGAAACATTAGCAGTAACCTCACTTCAGCACTGGGGCTACTCAGTATCTGGTTCAACACACTGAGTGTGTTGGTTTTATGAACTCACATCTTTAAGGGTTGATTTAATTGTAGATACCTTATGGTATTATTAGGAAATACTTTTTCTGTCTTCAACTATCTTAATCAATGTTTAAAATTGTAGAACATGTTTAAATTAGATTCTCTAAAATTTGGATCATTTTCTTTTCAATATGAAATATTATTGATGGCCTGTGACAGTTTTAAACTTGCACTCTAAGAATGTGATGATTATTTAAAAATCTCTTTTTTATAGTGATTTAGCAGGGCACATTCTGAGGGATGGAATAGAAGACCACAAGGAGCATCACTCATTCTAGGAAGGTCAGTTATTAAACATTCACATTGTTGAGGAACTGGGTTGGTTGAAGCAGAGGGTCCCCACCATGAAAGTTTAGTTTCTCATGTGGGAGGCTTGATGTAAACAGACAGAGACTGCAGACCAGTGCAACCCCAGATGTGTGTGAAGCGCTGGGAGAGCCACAGAGAGGCTTCCAAGGAAGTGAGAAGAATCTTCACTGGTGAA
The DNA here is from genome assembly GCA_004027595.1 of Dinomys branickii. Classification (NCBI taxonomy): domain Eukaryota; kingdom Metazoa; phylum Chordata; class Mammalia; order Rodentia; family Dinomyidae; genus Dinomys; species Dinomys branickii. The sequence continues at coordinate 63,156 of PVLD010007461.1, read as the reverse complement.
TCACACCAATAGTCACAGGTCTTCCGGAGACACAGAAACCTTTACTGTCAACAGTAGTGCATTGGTTTGGTGCTTTTTGCAGGGGGAACAATATAATACAGGATGCATATTTGTAAGGTTATTTATAATAGTCACCCAAAGAATCATATAAAAAAGAGAGTGCAAGAAATCTGCCACACACTAAAGACCAGAGAATCCAGCTAAGAGCCTGGATCGCCTGATAATGTCCTGCATGAGTTCAGCTGAATGCCTAGAGCCCATGATAACATTTCATGCAGGCCTGTTTCATGGATCTGTGCTGGGAAGGCCCAAAGGTCAGTGGTGGAATCTAGGAAGTCTGTGCCAGTGGGATGAAGGATCTGTGCTAGCAGGCTGAGGGATCTGCACTGGAGCCAGGAAGCAATGCTCAAAGTTAAAACCAGAGCTCCCCAAAAAAGTACCACAGCCATTCTCAGCAATAGTGAGTTTCCCAACTGCTCCAATGATCGGGTTAGCTGAGTTCCTATCAGGAAAGCCAATGCAAGAAGCTTCTCCAGGAGACTGAACAGTGCACCATCTTCCCCTCTGGAGCCAAGAAGCCACGCTCAGAGTGAGGACCAGAGCTCCCCCTAAGTGAACTGAAGCCATTCTCAGTGACAACAAGGTCCTGAACTCCTGGGACAATGGGAACAGCTGAGTTCATCATGAATGCCAGCACGACAAGCTCCTCCAGGAGAACCAACAGCTCCTTACAGCTTCTCAACAGCTTTCAAAAGGCTCCAAACAGCTTCTACCAGCTGCCAACAGACTTTTTTCCTGCTTCTCCTGTTCCACTCCTTAAGTGGCTGGCAACAATCTTCAGGTGGGCCTCCTGCTCACCATGCTTATTAATTTCAGCTGGGTGTCACAAGCTGACCACCAAATGCCAATCTGCCACAAGTAGTGACTGGTCTTCCTTTTGCAAATTATGTTACCAAGTGGAATAATAAAGTTGTAGGTTTCATTTAAATTATTTTTTATATCATTTTGTTCTGAAATGATGCCTGGTAATTCACGATGCCAACAACCAACTTCCCCTAACTGGAAGAGAACATATCACTTCTAATCTTTTAACTCACCTTGTTTTCATTGTAACAAAATGGGTGGTATTTGTCCAAGTTGGAATTTAAAATACCAAAGCTATAACTGACTTGTGTGATTAGAAGTTTTTGTAAACTTTGTCTTTTAAGGGAAATTGCTCAGTCATATCAATGATTCATTGTTGCCAACACTGGATAAAATGAGTTATTCAAGAGCAGGAACCATTCAAATTTACTTTAAAAATCATGAACAATTCGTATTATTTGGTGTGCTTTTGGGTAGTTAGTCCATTGCTTTAAGAAACCAGGAGCTAGACTGAAGTACCAAAGCTGTGATTTCAGGCTTGGCAATCAACACGCCTTGTGAGATTCCAAACTATTCTCCTGTCATTCAGCTTTTGATACATGAGCAGCATTCTGCGGGGATGCAGTTGGAGCACTCCATGTACTGAGTGTGAATTCAAGGGGCCACAGAAGGGAAGAAACCTACACGTGTCATAAATGCAAACGAATCTGGTTTGCTTAACCTTCATCATATTCCACTCATTTATTTGTTTGCCATTAAGGTTTTAGTGTACACATAAAGCAAAACATTAGCTTCTAGAAGTTAAAAAAACACTGAGAGACAAAGACAGTTTCGTCATGAGCCTACACCCCATTTAGGGATATGGCTATATTAACAGAGATCTACGATACAAGGAAATAAGGACAAATTCTGTGCAAAATTCAATGGCTAGAAGGAACTCAGGAAAAAGAGACTGATTCTGCCTGTAGGAAGGACTCAATTAGTACCACCCTCTCTGCTCTGCCCCTGTCCTCTCCAACTCAGGATTTATCAACTCACTAACCTGGACCTTAAGGGCAATGTCCTAGTTGACTCAGCGCCCCCTGCAGGAAGTACGTGTCTACTCTGCTCCTCCCCACTTGCATCCTGTCTGGGCAGCTGGCCCACTGTCTAGAGGCTGGCCCAGCCTGTCACTGCCTGTGACTAAGTACATGGCCCCCATGAGATACTGAGCGGCCCTATTTGGATTTTTGTTGCTGTCTTCCACCTTCTTCTGCCTCATAACTCACCAGCAGCTGCAGAAGTGCATCCTTCTCTCCACTGGAGTAGGCAGCAGCCCTACTAGGCTTGTCTGCAAGCCAGCCTCTGCTGATGTCTCCGGGGTCCGGCTGGCCCTGACCAGTGCCTGGGTCTCTGAGTAGGTCTGCTGCAAACACACATCAGGGAGGCAGAGGTGAGCACTCAGAAGTGGAGAGGATGAAAGCGTGCTCAGGGAAGGCCATGTGGAGAAGGTGCTTTTGAGCAATGGCCTAGAAGGCATGACAGGGGAAGGGCTACTTCGGCTTTCCAGGGTTGCTGAAACAAAGTGCCACAGACACGACTACTTGAACAATAGGATTTTCTGTTTTGCCACTGTAAGATTAAAACACTGGCGTGGTTGGATCTTTCGAGGCCACACTCTTCAGCCTGGAGATGCTGTCTTCTCCCTAGGTCTTCACTCTGCAGGTCCTTGTGCCCAAATTTCCTCTTCTTACAAGTGGGCTCGTTGAGTGCAATCCCACTGTAGTGGCTCAGCTTTAACTTTGCGTCTGTAAAGGTCCTGTCTCCAAATGCAGTCATGTTCTGATGGGCTGAGCTTAGGACCACAGCATGGATCTGCAGACATAGGAATCTAAGACCATCCTGGGCCTGGTTGGTTCTAGAACCAACAAGTGCCTTGGGTAGAGTAGCATTAGGGAGCTGGGAGGAGGCAAGGGTTGGCTGGAAAAGACAGGAAGACCCACAGTGGGGAAGAGGCAGCAGAGGAGGTGCTGGTTCAGGCCGAGTGAGAGGGAATGCAGAGGAATACCTAGGGTGTGAATCAAGAGTCCCTCTTGTGAATAAGAAGACAGCCAAGTGCCTATGTGAGCCGCAAGACCAGCCAAAGAACAATTGCTGTTTGATTTTTTGCTGGAGATGGTATAGCTTGGATGGTGGGCTTGTGTAGCATGTAGTCAGAAATGACCAAATCCTGGAAGTAGTGCGGAGAAGACTGGCTGATGAGCTTGGCATAGAATGTTGACCACAGGACTCATGAAGGACATGAATGTGGAATGAGGAAGATTGGCAGGGACCTGGTAAGATATCTTATAGATTAATAACTGCACACTGTACTTGGTTATTTTTGCTGCTGCAACACATCAACACAAGCTCGGTGGCTACAAACAATAGAAATATACTGTCTGGTGATTCTGGAGCCAGAAATCCAAGTCCTCTTCTCTGGACCCTGTGCTATCTAAGAAAGATCTCCTGTTCTCTATCTTTTATTTTCCTTTTTTTATTTATTTAGATTTATATTTTAGATATTTAAACTTGGGAGTCTCATTTATTTCACTTAACATTATGATCTCAAGTGCATCCATTTTCCTACTAATGACTCAAGTTTATCCTTCTTTATGGCAGAGTAGTACTCCATCATGTTTGAATAACACATTTTCTTTATTCATTCATGTGTTGATGGATATACCGGCGGCATTTGTCTTTTGAAAAAAAACTGATGCATCTCTTAGTAAAAATTGTATATGTTTATGGCAGAAAATATATTTTTTGAACTACATATATGTTGTGGAAAGGCAAAATTGAAGTAATTAGCACATGCATTAGCTCATGAAGTTATATTTTCAGTGATAACACACTTAGTGATTTTTAAGGTTATAATATATTATCATTTTAGTTACCATGTTGTCCAATAGCTCTCTGGAACTCATTCCTCCTGTCTAGCTGAAAGTTTGCATCAGTAAGTATCTCCCCCACTTTTTCCACCAACTCTAGCCACCACTAGCCCACTCTTTATTTCTCTGGGTTCAGCTCAGGGGGAGATGTTTTCTTGTGTGTTTTTGCAAAGGAGTGAAGACTGGAAGGCCTCTTATGTCAGCTCACTGATGTCCAACCTTCTTTCTTGTAAGGCCACCTAAGAGTACACTGGGCTTCGTGGGTAATCCAGGATAACGTCTCCACCACAAGGTCCTTCCCATGATTACATCTGCAAACTTCCTTTTGCCATGCAAGGTTGCCTGTTGATGGGTTTCGGGAAGTAGGATGCAGTATCCACCTCCACTCACAGGTGTGCCTCAGAGCAGTTCTAGTTGTGCTGAGTACTCACCATATGGCCTTATTGCATCCCTTTTATTACAGCACAAAAGTTTTGTTTCCTCCAACAGAGTTAGTGGGTTTCTGTCAGACCCCAAGAGAGATTTTATATTCTCTCTGCTGTTGTCCTGTAGCCAAAGAAATGCCCTCTCATACTTCCCATTTACTGTAAATTAATATTTAAGTTTAAAAGCTCAAAGTCACCCATCAAACTGTACAGTATTCAGAATTCATTTTTAGCTATAAAGGTCACCTCTATGAAGCAACTGTATTTTAAAATATATTAACACCATGGTGTCTAATTGTGTTGTTTTTAATTTTTCCTTTGTTATGAGAAGTGTCCTTCAATGTGAGCAGCTGGAATGCATTAAATGAAAAATTAATTATGAATATTTGATAATAACAATACCTGGATGAGACCACTGATCGTCATCTTGTCTTGCGGACCATCTTGCCTCACAGCAACTGACAAAAATGCTGGACTTTGCTTGCATTTTACTGAGTCAGGACTTCTCGTTGTGGGTCTTTCAGATCATTCTGTTCTTGGATTCTCAGACTTTCCTGCCAAAAAAGTCACGCTGTATGAATGATAACTGTAACTAAACAATGAAGCCTCCCATAGTCAGTTTCTCTTCAGCACTGGGAGTAAATTTAATTGCTCTGAGATAAGTGTGGACTTAAATATCTTTGAATTGGGTCATTTTGCTTTCCGTTTTGTAGATTTATATTCGTTATATGACTATTTCTTTTGTTTCTTTCCCACAGTAACAAAAGCACCTTGGAAGTGGAGACCCACACTTGTGTAGGACATAAAAGCGTTTGGCCAAGGTGAAGGGTATGTGCGTGGCCCCTCTCCCCTCCCTCACCCTGTGAGGGTGTGGAAACTACAGTGCCCTGGTTCTTCTTTCACCTGGGCCCCTTCTCTGCATGCTGCAGAGAACAGGAAGCAAAGAAGACACCTTGGGGATCTTTCCACACCCCATCTTCCTCGCATCCCGGTGGGTAGGACCCCTGGGTGCTACAGGACTTGGGTTCCACAGCTCAGACTTCTTCCTGCTCACACTGTCTGGCACCTGTGGCCTCCACCTGGACTTCTGTGTTGCTGTGTGGGGCTTGGGAGCCTAGGAACCTGGGGCCTAGGGCAATAACCCTGCCATCTGATTTACTGAGAACAATGAGGTTCTTTTCTCTGACCTGGGCGTTGTGTATTTCTGGTCAGCATCAAAGAATATGGCAGATTAACGTGCTCTCCCCCATGCTGCCCGATGAGCTCAGTGTTATAGACGATGCGTCCTGTCTCACGCACTTTCCCCTCTAAAGAGACCTGCGGTGCTGTCCTGGGCTGCAGCTCAGAGCAATGTGTTCCAATTCATCCAGATCTACACATAGCTTGTGGGAAAAGATTCATTGTTCATTTATTTCATCTTTATCACCCATAAATACATATGCAGATTTTAAAATTCACCCATGACCTGTCCTTTTACTCTCTTTTCTACCCAAAAACAGAAGGTAAGCCCTGAGCCCAAGCAAGGCAGGTAAATGGAAGGCTATACGTGATGCTAATTTCAGTGAGGAAATAAATGATTCATACAATGGAAATGCTAAAACCACCAGTTTCTCTGGCTCATTTGTAAGATAATTTATGTTTTGAAACTGATAAAATGGAAGAGAATTAATAATTTTGATTTAAGAATTTCAATGTTGTGGTTCATAAACATAAATACCCCAATTTTAAAAGTTCCTGTTTAACAATGCCTTGCTCAGTCATCAAAATAAATAGGTAGATCAAAAATTTAGAGTGTTTAAAGAAAAAATTATTAAGGTAAAAGATATATTTCCATTAACTCCTCTTCACTTCAAGATACCTCCAAGCACTGTGTCCTCATCCACCTTATTCATGAGGCCAGGCATGGTCTAACTTCCAGCTCTTCCCCAAAACCAAAATGGCCAGGAAAGGTAAACATTTTTGAATTGATTTGGGACACACAGGCAGCCAGGATGGTGAAGCTGAAGACACTCCTGAAAGTTCCAGAACTGCTTCAGAAAGTAGCAGGAATGATGGGATGAGGGTGTTCAAAGTGAAGGAGAGGGTTTTGAGAGCATTCAGAGCAATGTGTCTTTTAATATAATATATATTTTTAAATTTTAAAGGTTCACTGTACATTTTGATCACACCTCATGAATAGACAGAAACAAACAAGTTTGCCCTGGTGCTAACTGGAGAATATATGAGTAGTGACGCCTGTTGTTCAAAGCCACGTAGTCTGCAGTTCTTTCCTGTAGCAGCCCTCACTGACGAGCACACAAGTTGGATAGGAACTGAATACTGGCTAAGGGGATATTACTTTTTGAAGAGTTGGAAAGGAAAAGAGAAAAAATAGGAAACAAAGATTATATAAGCACTAAGTCATGGGGTTAGGCAGATACTGTTAATGAGACTCACAATTTATGAGCAGGTCCCTTGTATCTCTTTTTACAGAAAAAGAAGCTGAGGTTCAAATGCATGCTCACTGGCAAGGCCCATGTTTAAAATTCCCTTTATGCCTGAGTTTTCACTCTGCTGGAAGTCGGCACGTCCAAACTGTAAAGCAAATGTGTCCAGCTTCAAAAAGGAAACTTCTGCCACCATGCTGTCCTGAGGAAAAGTGCTCTGATTTCCAGCCCCCTGGCATTTGTGTGGAGCAAGAAGACGGGAGAGGTCAGAGGAAGGAGCAGGGGGGAGGATGAGGAGGATAGCTGCCGTGTATGGTGCACACTGACGGGCCAGCTGCCTCGTCTAGCGTTTCTTCTCCTGCCAGTAATATGAAAGGTCAACATTTATTTATTTGCAGTGCGAGAGGTAGAACCCACAGCTTCACTTATGTCTGCCAAGTATTGCATCATGGAGCCATACCCTCAGCACCTGCTCATTTTAAAGAATTGAGAATCAGACCTGCTAAGGATGTACAACTACCAAGAGTTTAAATTCAAATGCAAGTCTGGCTGGCTCCAAAGCCTTAGGTTCAAATCTTGGTGCTACATCTTCAGGCACTCTTGAAATGCTCGGGAGAGATGTCACAAAACAGAGCACAGTGGAAATGCTGGGGCTGAGGGTAACCATCTTTCCCAGTTGGATACAGAAGACCTGACTCACCTCACCATGATTCTCCTTGGATGCTCTCATCAGTGCCTCCCCCCCCATTACTGTATGGGAAAATACCTGAGCCCTCAGTCCCCAACAGAGCAATGACCCTCTCCGAGAGCATGAAGGAGGGAGAAGCCTGGATTCCTGTGGGAATCACGGTTCTTACTACTAGTGGAAGAATGGGATTCCTGCCATCTTAATTGAAGACAGAATTTCCTGAAATATTGTCAGAGAAAAGCCTGAGGGTCAGAGCTTGGGATCACGACAGGCATGGTGGTGGGTTGGGAGAATGGAAGCCCTCATGTGGGAAGAGAAGTGGGAGCAACATCACTGCTTCAAGGAATGATGTGGTCACGAACTGGCCACACCACCTGGTGTCACCTGTTTAGGACACACATTCTGGGAGAGAACATTTGATTTTCTGCCCTACAGTCAGTTGCTTCAAACAGGCTTACAAAACCAACTTTTAATTGATGCTTCTTCCGTAGGGGGAGAGCTTCCACTGGTGTTTTTGGAAGCTGTATAAATCTCTGTCTTTTGGAATTCTGCCCAAAATAGGCTCCACATATTACCACGCCTGATTATACAGTATTCATCTAGGAGCTTTGCTGGTATGCAGTTTAAGAGAAGGCTACGTGGGTATCAAGCTATTTCACTTTCATTCATTACTATGGGGCGTTCCTGTAGCTGGGTTCCGAATGGAATGGATTTTAAATCACCTCCATGGGATGGCTATTAATAGTGCTTCAAGGGGAGGAACTGGAAACTGTTATGTTATTTTCTCATTAATTCAAAGTCATCCGAACGTTTCATTCCTCATAATAAAGCACACCATGCTGGAAGCATGATAAATTTAATTATAGTTGACTTTGTGTGGGTATGGCCAGTCATTTACATATTTGCTGAGTTCAATGGGATAATGTATTTATTTATTTATTTATACCAATTTCAGCGTTAGAACTGGTGATTTTTCCATGCTTGGGCATGGGAGGGAAAAATCATTATCATTAATCTGTCTTTAACTAAAGTGTGAGTTAGTCTCTGGACAAGGAGCGCCAGATTCACTTCCTGGACTTGGTTCACTGGGCACTTCTCTTTGGCCACATACATCATCATTCAATTAGAACCAGCCTGGTCCTCCCTTCTGTGAAACTTTGGTGGTGGTCTCCCTTGCATGCAGTGATCCTGGAGTGTTTTGAATAGTAAAGGCTCCCAGTGCTCGTACCCTGGTGGTCCACAGTGCTGCTGGCCTCAGTGCTGTTCCATGGCATTATGGGGGATACAGGACCTCTGTTTCTTACCAGGCTTTCTGGTCTACATTTGAGCTTCTCCCAGGACAGGGTCTTTGAGGATGGGGACTGCTAGGACCTGGGATTCCAGGACTCCTCATTCACACTTGGTTGTGGGGAAGACTGTGCCTAGGCACTTCCCTGGGAGAATGAGAAAGATTATGCTTTAACTGATCACAAGCAACAGAGATGGATGGACTGTGGTTTGTTTAAATGACTAGAAGCCAAAAATGAAATTAGGGATGTTGCTGAGTTAACAATGAAATAGTATTCGGAAGCATATTGATGTCTGGAGTGTACTAGATAAGCAAGTGGAAGAAGCGAAGAAAAAAAAAAGGAAGGGAGGGAAGAAGAAAGAAAGAAAGTATCAAATCAGGCTGGGTGCGTTTCTCTTCCTGTGTTAAGCCCAAGCCTCTCACTGAGTCTGTGGCCGTGGGCAGGGAACCTCACAGGTACTTCCGGTGTTCTCAGCCATGCAGGTGACTGCGAGGAGTTAGAGCTGCATATTTCCGGCCTCCCAACCGGGTAGGGTCAGTTAGTCCCTGACAAAATCCAAGTGGGTTGGGCTCTGCTGAAACTATTTTTCTTGAAGGATAACTCTCTGGAGTATTTCCGTATGGTTCGTGTCTTCTTTGTCTGCTGGAGGCTTGGGAGGATCCCCTATCTTTATTATGAGAAAGCAGAAGAGCTCTTAAAACTTATAAAAGTGTGGGACTCCTGAAAGACTGTGCACTTCAGGACTTCTTATCTTTCAGGCATGCTCACTCGGAACTTCCAGACACTTCTCGGTTAAACCCAAGTACTACTTCCAGTCCAGTACTGGCCCCCTAGAGGTGTCAGGATGGAGCCCACCCCAGTGAACTTTGGATTCTCTGCATCCAAAAATTTGCTCTCTAGTTTTGCAGACGCAGTTTTCCCTATAACCTCACTTGTCTGATGGATCTAAGAGTTGCTGATCTACTTTGTTCTGCTTTTTACTCATTGTTAGAATGGAGTGACCACTTCCCAGCTCTGTTTTTACATGACAGACCTGGCTTTATTTCTCTTTATTTCTATGTTCGTTGTTTCTGTTCTTATATTTCTGTTTTCTTCTTTCCACCTATTTTGCATTCAGTTTTCTCTTTGAGTTTATGAAAGTGGAAATTTAGGTCATGGCTCTGACTTTTTAATCTTTCCCTCATATAAGCATATAAATGGGTGCTTTTATTCTAAGCTCTGTTTTAGTAACATTCCATACAGTTGATACATGTCATTTTATTTTCTACTTATTGAACTATTTGTACTGTTTCTTGAAATTTCTTCTTTGACCCTTGTGTAGTTTGGAGTTGTTGTTTAGCTCCCAACTGGGGGGAGGATTTAATACTGTCGTCACCAGCAAATGTCATTATATAATGCAATTTTATTTATTTGTGCTTTCTGTAGTGCGTAGTGCAGCACACAGTGAATACATTGTGGGGAGTTGGTATAGGCACATGTTACATTTTCTCCCTTTCCCTTCCTTCTTGCTCCTTCTACCTCTTGGTCCCCTTGTCATTTGCAAATGCTTTGATTTCATTATTTTTCCTCTTCAATTTTTCCATCCTTTTTCTCTCTCTTCCTATCCCTTCTTCCCTTTCTTGCTTCCCTATCCATTAGAGAAAGATTTCCAGGGGTATCTCCCTACTTGGTATTTGTCTGTCTTCTCTTCTGTGTGCTCTTTCCCTCTCTCCATGCATCTTTCTCTCTCTCCTTCTCTCTCTCTATTTTTTTTTCTTAGTAAGAGAAATCATGTGCTATTTAAGCTTGTGTGTTGTCAACTTACTTTACTTAATATTATGGTCTCAGGTTGCATCCATTTACCTATCAGTCCCTCAAGTTGATCTTGCTTCACAGTAAAGCAGTACTCCTTGGTGTATTTTACTCTTTTACACTGATTTAAAGATGTGTTATTTTTCAGCAACCCCACTCCTGGGTATATATTCAAAGCAAGCCCTGTTCACAAGAGCCAGGATATATGATCAATCAATGACAGGAGAAAGAAAATGTGGTATATAGATGCTGTAGAATACTATTCACCCATAAAAAACAGAATACTATCATTTGGGACAAAGTAGATTGAAGTTTATGTGAAATGAAATAAGAAAGACTGCTACTACATGACCGAATTCTTACGTAGAATTTGAATTTAACCTCATGGAAGTCAAAAGGAGAATGTAGTTTCCCGAAGCCCAGGACTATGGGGAGCAAGGATCAACAAGTGCTAAGCATGAGAAGTTCTGATGTGCTGTTGTTCAGGGAAATGACTTTCAATGACACAAATGTACTTTACAGCACAAAGAGCTGGAAGGATTTTGAATATTTTCACTACAATGAGAAGCACACACTTAACCTGACTTAAACACTACTCAGTGCGTACATACCTTGGAACATCACGTGGTGCTCGGTTAATGTGTATGTTTTTGTTTTCATGTAGAATCAGTAAGGAAACTTAATAAAAAGTGTGCTATGCTTACTTTTGCACTTTAAAAGAATGTGTATTTTGAAAATGAAATGCTTTATAAATGTCAACTAGGTCAAGTTGGTTGATGATGTTATTTGTTCTTTCAAGAATATTGTATCCTTATTTTTTTTCTTTTTTTGTCTAATGTGCTTTACACTTGAGATACTCCTGTCAAAAGCATCCACGGGGATTGTGGCAGTGTTCCTTCCATTAGTTTTCATTCTTTCTTCCTGTGGTGGAAGCTCTCTAATAGTTCTGTACCTACATGGACAGAGGTGGTGCTGTTAATTCTTCTTGGTTTGTTCACTTTATCACTACTGAATGTCTTTATTTCGTCATCATCTTGAAGCTGTTTTATTCATTTGGATGACTCTTTTTCAGTGTGTTATGCTTGGCATTCACAGTGGGAGGACTTCTCATAGTTTTGCTGCATTTTTATGTTTAAATATATCCCTTGTACTTGATGCATTTTTTTAGTGTGCTACTTTTTAAATAAAAATTCTGAATTATTATCTCTGGTTTGAATTGGGCCTTTCAGATAACTTCATGCAATGTAATTTCTACTCTTTTAGAATCTATCATTCCCTCCTAACATTTTCTTACTGTTTACTTCATCTATTTAATGTTTCTTTCTTCCTTTTCTCCCACCTTGAGGAGGAAGAAGTGATTAACTTTATGTACTCAGGGTTATCTCCACTCCTGGCTTGCTAGCTATAAATGTCCCGATTTCTTTCTATGGCTACTTTAGGGTTTTAATGTACAATTTTGACTTGTAGTGGGTAAGCTTTACACCATATTACCATGCTGTGGTGGAGCAATTGCCTTGTAAAGGTAAACCTTCATGTTCTCCTTCCCGTTCTGTGTGCTATTTTGCCTTTCTATCTGCTTCAAACTCAGAGTACATCATCATTATTTTTGTTGTGAACCATTTCTTTTCAAAGTGTGATATTTGAAATCGTTAAACTCTTCTAGGTTGCTTATGAGTTTGAAACTAGTTTTCAGAATAATTCTAAAATAATCTATATTTTTAGTCTTACTTTATCATAAACATATTTGCATTTTCACAAGTGACAAAATATTGTTACAGAATGAATGCAAGAGCACCTTGAGAATCCAGCTGTTTTAAGTCAGAGAGTAATGAAATTTGCAAAACTAAAAAAAATGTGATACTTCATATTAAGGCATTTTTAATTTCGAAAGGTAGTTATTTTTGAACAGACAGCACTTTTGCTTGAAAGTTTGGGATGAGTCTTACTTTAACATGTGTGGAATACGTGAGATAGGTACATGTATTTGACTTTTCAGTTTTAGTTCCTACTGTGTTAATATACTGGTAACTATGGTTTGTATAAACAGCAGCTCTTGGGGATTTCTGAACGCATAGATTTAACATAATCTTTGACATTCTGATCTACTTACATCACACCTGCTGACTCTCTTCCACTGTCCATGACATGGATACCCAGTTCTACAAAGTACCATTTTCCTTAAAATTGAAGAACATTTTTAACTATTTTGTGCAGTTTGCTACCAGTACATCGCCTCTCCCTTTGCTACTGTAGACACGTCTTTATACCATATTCACGTTAACACAGGGATCTGGTTTTGTCATCCTTTTTGTGGAGCCCGGCTGCCCTTTTCTCCACTGTTGGCCTCATCAGTCGAGGCTCCTGGCCCTGACTCCGTGGGCGGAAAACTGTGAGGCACTTGCCTCTTAAGAAAATGAAGCAGTTGGATCGAGGGCTGAAAAAGAACACAGTGTCCATCTTTACTTTAATGTGCTAAAAATGCCCTTTCTGCCAGTTCTTGCTCCAACAGCAGGAACTAATATTTCAACTTGAGATCTCTACTAAAATTTATATTGACCTCGAATCTCTTAAGATATCTTGACTTGGACACCTGTAGATGTCAACATCTGACAGCTGGAATATTTTGTTAAGTATGAAATCTTAATTTATGTAAATGGTATTCTAGATTTTTTCAGAAAAAGATATAAGGAAGTAGTTGGGTGAACTTTTATATGTTTTTCCTGGTATTTAGGCTGCTAACGACAACATCAATAAGCCTTACTTGAAAATTGCCCTCTTTTATGGGTTGCCTTAAAGAGATGATGTATTGCCTTATTTGAACACTGATGTTTTCTTATAAATTTTAAAAGGGCCTCATTTTTTCTTCTTTAATCATAATGATTTAGACTTATTTTAAACAACAAATTCAGGTACTAGAACTCATCAGAAGATAAAGCACAAATCTAAGTGTTAGAAGGAAAGTAAGAGCGATCCAAAATCCATCAAATACCTAACAAACATGCGTTCAGGAAAATGTATCTCTTGAGGAAAGTAGATGCTACCAGGATGTCTGCTTCATGTAGGACATGGAGGGGGCCCCTGTAGAAGAAGGAGGGAGGAAAATGACTGAACAGAGGAAATGTTCTCACAGACCACAGATCCATTTCCTCTCCGTGTTCTAGGATTTCCTATTGGTAGCTCTCCTCTTGACCGCAGGTCTTAGCAAGCCACGGCATAAACCAGGACTTCACTCTGTGTGCCCTTTGCTTTCTACAAAGGTGGCATCTTAGTCCTGCAGGATTTCTCAGGACTTGCCTCAGTCTATTTGTGCTGGAAGCCACAAACATCTCACAATGGGTAGCTTACAAATAACAGACATTTATTTCTCTCTGTCCTGGAGGCTAGGAAGTCACAGATTAAGATGTTCACAGGTTTGAATCTGGTGCGCCTGTGTTCCCCAGGGCATCCTCTGCCACGAGAGGGGCTGAGGAATCCCCCTGTGGCAGAAGACAGGGAAATGGCGAACAGCTCCCCTGAACCTGTTGTGTAAGTCACTTAACCCGTTCCCCTCCTCCTACAGGTTGTCCCTCTTAATAACATCACATATAAATTCTGGGAGACATTCAGCCACAATACTTCTCAAACATGCAATACCCTTCCAGATCCCCGTTCTCTCCCATGATTTCCTCTGGCCCCAAGTGATTCTACTCAACCTTCAGGACATACCAGTGATGGACCACACACTCCTTGAAGCCGTCTCCTGGATTGCAGGTGCAATTAGCATTCTTTTATTTTGTGCAGTGGGAGAGAGCATTATTCCAATTCAACACCAACGTGCCTGGTTGTTTCCTTTCCTGAGCCCCTCCTGGGCTGTGCAGAGGGTTACTGTTAGGCACCACTTGTGTGCGCTTTGGACACAAGCAGAAAGTGAGGTTACAGGGGCTGACCCAGGGAGCCAGAAGTAGGTGAGCACACACCTCTGAGGTCTCACCACACTTACCCTCTACCCCCCCTCAGCCAGCCTGCAAGGAGGCAGAGCCTGTGCAGCTGGGCTGATGCCCCTGTTCGTGGATGGGGGCAGGGATGCTGGTGTGGCTCCTACAGATGGCTCCCTGACATGAGAAGCAGCCTGGTCTGTCTGAATCCTGTTGAAAGAACCCTTGCAAGTGAAGCCTCTTCTCCACTAAGCTATCACAGGGTGGAATTAATTCAGGGAAACATTGCATAGTCTCAGTAGTAGTCCATAAGGAAAGGCCATGTCTGGCTAAGCTTTTTCTCCTGAGGTCTTGCACACACGTGTTCTGGTGGCATGGGAAGAACTAATGTGCTACCAAAGGGGGCAGGTATGGACAGAAGAATGTGTCACCAAACTCATGATGGGCCTGGGAGTCTGAAAAATCCATGGCCCAGCTTTCACCAGACTAAAGCATGAAGATTCCTTTTGGGGTATCATTAAGATATTGATGATTGAACAGCAACTCCGTATGCATTATATCAGGCTCCCACTAAAAACGGACATTCCCAGCCAGCTGTCCTTGGGACAGGAAAGGCTCGTTGTGGTTTAGCCTTGAAGATCCTGTCAGTATGCCCTCATTTTGTTCACATGACTTTCTGATCTTGCCCACAATGGAAACCTCACATCCGGCAGTTGTTACTTTTGATATTCCCAGTTGCATTCTCAGAAAAGTATTTTAAAGGCTGCTAACATCTCTTTTATTGGCTAATTCTCCAATGTAAATATACATTGGTAATACTAAGAAAAACTAAAGACACAGAGCCAGTTATCAGACGAGTTATAGGCCTGGACTTGGCGCTGCAGGCAGCAGGAGTTTAGCATTCTAAGGACAAGTGGAAAAAAAGCGTAGGCCGGGGTGCTGCTGTCATTGCAGTTATTGCAAAGCTCAGCTGAGGACCTATTGTTATGTCATTGCTGTACTTGATAATGCATGAACCAGAGGGCGCAAAGATGAGAAACTGTGCTGGAAGTGACAGGCTGCTATGTAGCTCTTTGTTTGAAAGACTCCTCCAGAGAAGACATTTATGACTTCAATTCCAATTAGTCCAGGGTGACAGCAGCCAGAAGATGCCCTCAGGAGAGACTTCAGTTTTTCCTTTATAAAGATAGGAAGTGACTTCCAGTTTCCAGTAGCTTAGGTTTTCTATGATTTCCTCAACTGCTTGGGAATAATTCCTCAGTTTCTTTCTGTCTTAGTTTACCTCTGCCTTTTTGATGAATGCTACACTCTTGGGCTTAAAGGGAGTTTGGTGAATCGCATTTTTACAGGATAATCATCATCATTAGCAATGAATTTTTGTCAGCAAGAAGCTGTGTTAAACAACCTTGATATTTTATTTTTTCATGGAGTATTTTTCACATATTATTTTAGTTGAATATCATCCTCCTTGTTCGTGCCAATAGACATTATGAATAACATGCATCGAATACAAAAGTGGAACCTAATGAAATATAATCTGAAGGAAGAAAACTGACTCTGCTGCAATATTTCTTGACATGTCTCTTCCTCAAATTCTCCCCTTGAAGTCTCATTCACTGACCACTGAACTGCAAGATTAGCTCTCACAGTGGGTAGGGCCATACAGTATTAAAAAAAAAAAAAAAAAAAGAAAAGAAAAAGTTTCTAGTTCTCAGCCTCAAAATCGGAAAACTTGGGAACATGTGGAAATTTATAAGTCACTGTGACCGAATAGAGTTGTAGATGAATTTTACAGTTCTCATGCATTAAAAATCTGTCTTTATAAATAAAACACATTTACACTGTCATAGTCACCATCACCACCACCAGCATTATCGTCACCACACAGTACTTTAAATCACCCCAAGGTAGGCATGAGCTATATTGGAAGTTTTCAAAAGTTGAGATATTGAGTATCAGTCAGGATAATTGAAGTTTTGCTACACTAGCAAAATGATTCTAAAAATCTCTGAGACTAAAGTTAGCATAGATTTATTTCTTATTCATACCACTTTTTAAGGAGGGATACCCAAACTTCAGAGAAGTGCAGGGATTTGCAGTAGACAACAGGGATTATGGAAAGTCCTGCACTTGCTCTGAGAGGTGGTAACCACAGTAATACATTACGCTTTCTCTCACAGATCTTTGGCCAAAGCAAGTGATGCACCATAGTCACTTTTTGGAGGGGATACTGGGCCCGGCTCTGTGTAGGGAAAAGGGCAGAGAAGATGCGTGGTTGTTGTTTTCTTTGCTGACCCCCACTCAGATAGCCTGGTGGTGGAGAACACAAGTTAGTAGAGAATGCAGCATTAACTACATAGTAACCATTTTTTACATCAATTTACAAGCTGAAAACCTACGCCTGTTTAAAGGCTTCGGCCATCTCAGTCTACCCATGGATGTTTCCAGGGCTCTTAGCATTAGCTTTTCAGGGCTCTGAAATGCAATTTAATGTAGTTATCAAGTTATTATATAATTATTAATATGTTATCAGTTAAGTATTGCATTTTACTTTATTTTTTCCACTTGTTTTCTGTTATTTTTTCCATTTTCTTCTTTGTCCCTTCTTCTGTATTACCTGAATGCCTTAAATTCCCCATGCTTGATTTTTACTGTGGTCCTTCTTCTTTCCTGATATTCCAAGAGTGTTTCTTTTATAATTTTTCTTTTTAGATATTTCTTTCAGCCATTGGTTTAGAATAAGTCTGAGGATGAGAAATTTCTTCACCTACAAATACCTTGATTTTCTCTTCATATTCAAGATAGTTTTGGACACTATAGCATTTTACACTGACAGGGGTTTTTTGTTTGTTTGTTTGTTTTGTTTTGTTTTCTTTTTTTTTTTTTTGGTTTGTTTTATTTTTATGCACCTGCAAAAATGTTCTGCGTTCTTCAGACATCCATGGGTTTTGATTTAAAAAATTCAATTTCATTTTAAATATTTCCCCTTTGAGAAATGAATTCCAGCTGTCTGTTTTTAAGATTTTTTAAAAATTAGTGTTTTGAAGTTTTTTTTTTTTTTTTTTTGAGACAGGGTCTCGCTATGCAGTTCAGACTGACCTTGAGCTCATTTGTAGCCAATCCTCCTACCTCAGCTTCCCGAGTGTTGGGATTACCAGTGTGCAACAACACACCAGGGCAGTTTTTTGGAGTTTGATTCTAATATAACTTGGTTCACTTTTAAAGTTCATTTAGTCATTCAGTTTGAGGTCTACTTAACTTCTTGAATCTGTGTATATTCTTTTCCAGAATTGGGAACTTTCATCCTTTATTTTTTTAAATAATTGAGTCCCATGCCTTCCTTCCCATAGCTCCATGGCAAAATTCTGGGGTTCTTCTCACAGTGCAGTGTGTTCTGGTGTTTGAGCTCTTTCTTGTTCATCTGTTTTCTCTCTGTTACTCAGATTGGGTCTTTTCTGTTGTCCGATGCTCGTGCTCATGAAATTTTCCTCTGTTCCTCTCATCCTGCTTTTAAATCCATCCATTATTTATTTGAGAATTCCAATCCAAACGTTTTGTAATTGTAAATTTTAGGTTTAAAACTTCCTTTGGTTATTTATTTCTTCCTTTCCGGAAATTCCCTGTTTTTGTGGCTGCAAGCATGTTTGCTGCGGTCTGCTGGAACATGTTTTTGTTGGCTGGTTTACAGTGCTCCTCAGATAATTCTGGAATCGATGTCACCCTGTCCTTTGCATCTGTCACTTGCTTTTCTTACTTAACTTTTGATAGTCCTGGTTCCTGGAGTGATGAGTCATTTTCAACTTGAATCTTAGTATTTGGATATCATGTTTTATGACTCTGGATCTTACTTAATTTTATTTTAGTATCTGTCTTCTAACAGCACTCTGGCAGGGACTTGGGTTTCCTCTTAAGGAAGCAGTGTGGGCTGGAGCCCATGTTTTCCACTTGGCCTTTGCTGTCACGATAGTGGTGAGGTAAGAGGAGTCCAGCTAAGGCTCTGCTGGCTGTGAGTAGGTGAGGCGCATCACCACGGCTTCTGTGTGGTCTCCACTGATGCCATGGGGGTGGTTGCATGGCCTCATCACTGTTGATCTGAGGTGAAAATCTTAACTCTCTGCTTAACTCCTTTTAAGGCTATTTCCAAGACGTGGAGCATCTTGGTAACACCAGGTAGGATGGAGGTTGTGGTTCCTCTCTGATCCAAGCTTCTACAATGGTGAGGGCTTCTTAATGTCCAGCAGGATCTTTGCACTCCACCTGCTCTGATATCCTCTACCTGGGGGGGAGCACTCATTTTAACCTGGTGAGGGGAAAATTCTCTGCCTTTGGCTGGAGGAATTGGTGCAGGGACACATTTTTTTCCTGTGATTTCTGCAACAGTTCTTAGCTAAAAGTTCTTTGTCTTACTGGGCTGCCTCTTTTCTGGTTGTTTGGCCAGACTTAGCAGGCTTTGTTTGGGGTTTTTGTGTCTGTCATTTTAATTCTAGGTTGCTGGCTACTCTACTGCCCAATCTAGGATAGGAGAGCTAAAAACAAAACCCAGGGGCTCATCTCTGTGTCTTCTATGGTGAATCCCACTGCCTCATCTTAAAAATCTGTTTGAGACTGACACTTCCCTTTAAACCACCAAATCTTTTCTGTGTTTGTTTACTGTTCAGTAAACAACAAACTACATTAAACCAAGAATTCATAAACATGGGTGAACTTGGGTGTCTCCTGAAGAGCTTTAAAAAAATGATAATGTCCAGAACTGATCACAAAGCTGGGTATTTAAATCTCAGAGGGAGGAATACAGGTTTGTAAACACATTACGCCACTATAGATTTTCTCTAAAATTTAAGAACATATGTTTTCTGTGGTGTCTATCTAGGGACCAAAGTACAGAAACAATGGTTCTTCTTAATTGCCACTGATGTACCAGAGGTGAGAGGTGGCTGATCTCCATGGTAACAGAGCCCCAAGCTTTGACTTCCAGGGTAGCATCATATTAGTGCTTTGTGCTCATATGAATTTCTGCCATCAGTAAATGCTAGTTATCTTCCTCAGTGGACAAAGAAGAAAGCTTTCCTTATGAAAAAACTGCTTTCCTAGAATGTTATTTAGATTCTTGCAAACAAAGGGCTAAAAGTACTCAAAGAGATGAGGCTGCACTCAGAAGGTCCTTTTGTAAGTCTTTGGCTTCTAATGGCCACATTCAGAACAGATGCTCACAGAACCAGAGAACTGCAAGATTTTCTAATCTATTTAAATGCTAGGATTTTATCTCTTCTACTTTTTAAAAGGCAAAAGAAAAAAAAAACAGAGCAAAAGAGAAAAGAGAACAGAACTACTGCCCAAGCATGACGAGAAAGCAAAGCATGCTGACCTCAATTTTTCTCCAGCTATATTTTAGCTGTGACAAGTGCGTGGGTTATCAGGGTCCATATACGATGGAAATG
Organism: Dinomys branickii; assembly: GCA_004027595.1. NCBI lineage: Eukaryota > Metazoa > Chordata > Mammalia > Rodentia > Dinomyidae > Dinomys > Dinomys branickii. Next base: position 43,412 of record PVLD010007461.1, on the reverse strand, counting down.
CTCTCCTCTGTTTTTACATTAAGAAATGTATGAGGAGCAGCTCCTTTGGCAATGACAAGAAGGCAGGAACACCTGGACACCAAATGTCACTGGATGAGGAGCCTGTTGCAGATGTGACAGATTCGCATGGGGTCCAACAGCTCTGTCTGGAGTGTGACCAGAAGCTGGCAGTTGGCAGCCGGCAGCAGGAGCTGCAGTTGACCTGAGGTCCCAGCTAATATCTGGGCGGGACATGTCTCCTGGACAGGTATGTGGCTGCTGCACTTGACAGTGGTTGGGGAGGTTTCAGAGGCTATGGACTCACTGCCAACACCTGGGTCTAGAGTGAGCCCTTCGAATTCCAGACAGCCCTTCCAGGTGTCGTCTGAGCTCTGCTCTGTGGTCAGTTTTCTAGCTCATTCTATTCCACATCCCTTTGCTGCAGCTCTAAGGTGCATGGCAACTGTGACATCAAGCTGACAATGCCCCTGCATGTTTGCAGAGCTGAGCTTCCTCCTGATCTGCCTGCTACAGGGAGAGTTGCTGCCAGCTTGGGGCTCTGCAGGAAGACCCTGGAGCACAAGACCCTTCTTGGGATATTGAGGGCTCCTGGGCAGACATGTGCTTTGGGTGAGACTTAGATGTGTACCTCTGGGAAAGGGGATGGTTCATAGAGCAAAACCACCTCTGTGAACTGTGGTCATTCTTGTGAAAGGCTTGAGGACTGCTGACGGCTATGGCACACCAACAGGAGAATTTAGCAGGAATTCAGGTTTTTCTCAAAAGGTGATCTGTTTCCCCAAGGGCTTGGCTTTGTGGAGGCAGTACTGTGGGATGTTGTTCTGAGTTATAACGCCATCACAGACCTCCCATTTCCAAGAGCGCTGGCCCACAGGAGAAAGTTCTGCCTCAGGGAATAAAGGAAGAACTGTGGAGGCAGGGAAGCCCTCGCCTTACCCTCTAAGAGGAGCAGAGCCTGTGCAGCAGTGTCCCCAGGATGAGATATTGCCTGAGGAAACTGTGATGCGGAGGGCCAGAGAATACAGTAAACCCCATCCTCTTTCCGTGCATCACTTGGAAGGAGTTGGTCCTTGAGGAGAGGGGAGGGGGACACTTAGATCGAGTGCCAGTTGCATGATGTGGTCTCCCCAGTTGGACTGCTGGGATATCTACAACCTCCTTTCAATAGATTTCTTAGTCTTTGCCTTTGGTTTTGTTTCTGTGTCTCTTGGCACTGATTACAGGTGATACAGAGGCTGCAGCTCACTTTGAGCAGGAAACATGCCTGATTCCATAGTGCGAGCTGTGGTTTGGGTTTTGTTGTGTGAATTGAAAAACCAGTGGCCTGGGAATGTGAACTCACTGTCCTCTCACCTCAGAGCTGGTTCTGGCAACCCTGCTCCTTCCTCAAGCAAGGTCTTCCTGTTTGTGATCCCCAGTACCTCTCCTCTGGCCACGCAGTCAAGCTCACATTGTTACCTCTGTTATTAGTCCTTGGTGACGGGTTCTCCAGCTTTCTCTTTCTTCCTTCTCCTTGCACACTCCACACTTAGCATTCACGAAGTGAGTAACCTGGAACAGAGCTGCTCCCCTCTGCCCTGCGCTCTGTCTGGTGGGCTGTGTCCACGAACATGGAGAAGGCACCTCACAGGGGCTGACCAGCCATGTACTCCTCTGCACTGCCCTCTCCTCATGCCTTGGATTTCGGGATTTCTTTGCTCCTACTTCAAGCCTGCCTGAGCGCCTTCTGGTCTGCTTAGCACCTCCACAATGCACCCTGCTGTCATCTCAGGGGCTGCTATCCCAGCCAGCTCTTCTGACAGCAGCTCTCCTTTAGGGAGGGGTGTGTTCTCTGCCGGCCCCATACAAATGAAAGTCATTAGGATGGCAAAGACTTGAGGGAACCAGGCTCTCTCACACTGGCCACATGGAATGAGTAAACAAGGGCAGAGACTGATTACAACTTCTAATGCCACATGTTAAAGTATAGGAGTTCCAGAAAACTATTTAGGTACCTATTTTGTAACATGGTATTGGTGCTTTGTGCAGGTGATAGTGGCTTAAATGTTCAAAAGAATTATTGATTCAATTTATTGTCAAATAGTTTAAAAGTCTTCATATCACTAAAAATTGGTAGAGAAACCTAGACAACTGACATACCATCTGAATACTTCTTCCAAATTAAAAGACAAAAATATTTAGCCACTCAGCAACATCCAGGTGGAAATAAAAGCTAAAAGGGCCAGGGATGTAGCTTAGTGCAAAAGTCTTGTGTTCAGTCCCCATTATAATAAATAAATTGATCAATCAATGCAAATGGCATATTTGGAATATACGTAAAAGAAGACATAAATGGTGATGTTCAGAGAAGTCATAAGAACAGTGAAAGCACTGGCGAGGAGGTGTTTCAACCGCCACCTTCATATGCGGACTTCTGTTATGGTTTGTGTCTGGATGTCCTCTCAAAGCCTCAGGCAGTCATGGTGAGTGGGCTTTTCAGAGGCAACTGAATCTTGAGTTGGTGATTGATTTATTCTGTCAACTGAGAAGTTTAGAAGCTTAACTTAGTGACTCAGCAGGGAACCAGGGTCCTCACTTTGTAAACATCCTGAACCCGTGCAAGAGGAGGGCAGAAGATGGTGCGAGTGCTACACTGGCCTTGCGGGCTGGTACCCGTCTTAAAATATAAGGGAGGAAAAAGAGGCTTGCCCCCTCCCTTGTTTGAACTTTTTGCTGTCTTCCCCTGCCATGAACTGTTGCCCCTCACCATGCCACCCTGCCTTGGAGCCAGCTAATGATGGACTGAAACCTCTATAAACTGTGAGCTAAATAAACCTTTTCTTCCTTCATTTTGGGCATAGGGTATTTTGTCTCAGCAAGGAGAGAAAAGTAACTAATACAACCTCCATATCTGTCATCAAATCCCTTTGAATGTTATCTTTCCTAGAAAAGTTATCCAAGTGCTCAGAAATGTTTAAGAAATTATAATTATCTATTTATTCCACAGAGAATTATCTGTCCACAAATAAATGACTGGCTGAATGAATTACAGAGTGGGCTGTTTTCCAGAGTGAGTGATAAATCCGTCAGTCAGTCAAAGCATATGGAGTCTGAATCAGCCTGTGTCCCATGCCTGGAGCTCCAAGAGATACACGGGTTGATGCTTGTGCATAAGACAACAACCAACAGTTCCCACTTGCACCTGGTGTGTTGATAGGAGAAAACCCTTAACTGTAAGGCCACCCCAGCACTGGGGGTGCACCCTGGTGAGTGAGCATGAAGTTGCCTGTGGAATGACTGGTAATTCATTCTACATGAAGTGGAGTGTTTCTCACACATGAGAGTCTGAGATTTCTGTCAGGTATCGGGGAAGGCTGGCACAGTATAGACTTAAGGAAGGTACTTTCAGAACTCCCGGGTGGGAAAGGTGCCCTAATTTGATTCACAGAATTTCATCAGAGCACTTGTTATGCCTATCTTGCCTATAAGCAATAAGAAGGGAAGCTGTCATATTACAATCACTACTGAAAATATTCATGTAGTGATGGTTTATTGAATCTTTTTCCTCTACTCACAAATACAAATGTATTCAAGGGGAATTTTAATGATATTTGGAAAGAAATCTCATAAATCTCATTAAGCTGATAAATTCTAGATCCCAGAGACTGAAAAATTGGTTTTTGACCATCAGGCTGGATATACCATGGGAGACGGTGAGTTTTGCCGAACTGCAGGACTCCCTGAACTCTGGAATCAGAATCTGCACATCCTCCTCTGATTCCCAGGCCACAGAGGGGTGAGCAGCTGGTGCTCTCAGCAACTCCTCTCTGCCAGCATGCAAGTCTTCTTTTTTCTGGTCTTTATGAGACAGAGTCTTACTATGCAGTTCAGGCTGGTCTTGAACTCACTTTGTAGCCCAGGTTGGCCTGCAACTCATAATAACCCTCCTGCCTCAGCCTCCTGAGTTCTGGGACTACAGGTGTGAGCCAGCACACCTGGCAAGTGTGAAAGTCTTAAATGACAGTTGCATTTGGCATTTGGCATTGGAACAAGAAAGCAAACAGGGATTGCAACTATTTAGTCTAAACGAATGGAAACAAACAGAAGTCAATTCTTGCAGCACACAAAGATCCACTGGGGATATTTTTCCTGACACCACCTTTCAGGCCCTTCCGTGCCTCCAGGGCAGGTTCCATCAGATGTGTGTGTTGCAACTGTCCAGGTGGCACGGACAGGCAGCCAGTGTTAAGAACCTCAGACCCACAGCCAGCTCATTCTCCTGAGATGCTGTCTACATTACTGGGAATGTAAGTCCTTGCACTAGCACCTCATTTGTTCTCCTGTTATCACTTGGGCCCCGTGGATTATGCAGTGTCTGGAAGGAAATAGACTTAAATGTCATTCTCCTATACCAGCCAGGTGTTAAACACCTATGGAATCTGCTGTCAAACACTCATCTTATAGTTTCATCCCATAGTTATTCCTTAACACAATTCTGAAATCTGATTTCTCAATTTAAGAATCATTGTCATGAAGGTAGGTGTCACTCTAAGTTTTCATGGTGTGTAATATATGTAATCCTATTTCTCCTGTTTCAAGACCTCCCACTCTCAGAGCCCATGACTTTTATTTTTTATTTAATTTTTTAAATGGACAAAAACTGAAAGCTTTCACTTTCTTTTTTTCTTTTTATTTTAAAGACAAAGGAATGGAGACTTATAAACCAGAATAACAAAAACAATACAGGAAATAAAAAATTATAGAGAAGATAGTGGGGAATTATCACTGGATGCTGTATTACATCATTATATCTTTGCATTATTTATCACATAAACAATATAGGAAAAACCAAATTATAGAGAAGATAGTAGGGAATCAACACTGAATGCTGTATTACATAATGTTATCTTCATATTTGTTGCTCAGTTATACAGATGATGGCTCATTCGATTAATTAATTTTCTCCACCCTCATCTCCATTAGTCTACCACCCAATTAGTCATCTTCCCTCTGAGAATAACTGTACTTTTGGGTTTATTTACTCCCTTGGGCTCTCACTTTGGGAAGAGACATGACTGCTTCAAATTATGCTGTAACAAATATGGATGCATACAAATTGCTATGGCAGGAGGTGGAAAAATACCCATGCTCAAAGACAGTAGATAGGCAGGGAACCATGTTCACTATGGTCAAGCCGCCATTGACAAGCCCTCAAGGCCATCAGTCTGGTCGAGCTGGCGGGGTTACCCAGTGATCCGCCAGGCTTCACCTCAGTACAGCACGTCCAGAGACCTGGTGGAGTACTCAGGATCGCCCAAGCAGAATGCTGGGCTCAGCACCATCACTGCCCTGCCGGGGGCCTGGTTGAGTCCATGGGGTTGCCTTAGTGGACCGCTGGGCTCTGCTGCATCGCTGTGCTGCCAGGGTCCAGCTGAGTCCACGGGGTCAGTGCCAGTGGACCACTGGAGCCCATGACTTTTAAAAAATCCATACACTGTATCTGGAAATAGAGGAGGTTCTTGAATGGATAGATTGTTGCTAACTCTGTACTTAGTAATGGCCAAACCACTTTGCTCAGAAGAATTTAGAGATTAGTGGTGCTGGTGACCTGATGAGGGAAGGGGTTTCCCACCGAGTGACAGAGTGGCACACAGCTGGGCAGGTGAACCCTGCATGTCCAATGGCCTCTAATATTTCTATGCTAACAAGGGGTCAGAGGGAGGGATGTTATGTATATTTTTAGGATGGGTGTTCCATAGCAGATGCACAATTCCATTTCCTGCAGTGCAAGATTTTAAGGGATGTTGATTTGAGTAAAGACACAGACAAATTTAATGGAGTTTGATTTAAGCAAGTGAACAAAGAGCAAAAACAAATGTAAGTATAAAAAAATTAATGTAGTCTGACCTTGGTAAGTTAGCTTGTGATTCTGCTGGAAAAATTTGATAGCTCCATTTGTACCAAATTTTTTTGTATTAGTGAAAGCCCATGAAATATGCAAATTACCTGAAATGTTTTCTTAGCTGGAATGTATTATAATTGGATTAAAAACATAGAGAAAATCGGCCAATTAAATACCTAGAGCAATACAGACATAAAAGAAAGAAGAAAATAATCATTTGTAAAGAAAGGATTCAATGAGTTTTTTGTAATGGAAATTACCTAATGCAGACAATTTGAATGAGACCATAGGTTCACCCTGACACTGTTCTTTATAAATGATGAAATACAATATTTTACATCCCATACAATATATGGGATATGCCCATTTTTAGATATAAATGTATACTTACTTCATGTTCAGTATGGTTTCTAGATTTTCTATGATTGGTCCTGAATTTAAATAATGCTTACTTCCAGGCTAGCAGAGGAGGACCTCGAGAAACTTAGGTAGAAAACCTAAATAACTGCTTCTTCTCACAGAAATACCTTCTTCAGAATCATAGTGCATTTAAAATTAGGGCCTTCTGTCCAAATAAGTGGCAGAACTTTCTATTCATTCAAGGAGAAATCGCTTTATTCTGGGATGTTTTCCTCTCAGGATATGAGGCACTAAGTCCTCTTTTTTGATACCATCTCATTCGAGGGAGTGCTAAGTTGGAGAACATTTTCTCATTAATTCTCACAATTTCCTTCAAGGGCCTTTCAAGCAGCGCTTATTATCCTTTGTTGACAGAAGGAGGAGGGAGGGCCCAAAGGCGCTTCCTATCTTATGAAGCAAACACTGAGATTGTGGTGATGCATGATGGGAAGAAAGGCAATGAGTGCCCATCACACACTGACTTTGTAGATGTTTGTCATCAGGACTCCTTCCAAATGAGCAGGTTAATCCTCCTTCTTACCTAAATTTTCCTAATTTCTCCTTGCTTTATGTGCTCTGTATGTATTCTGCTTAATTGAAATCTTACAATAAGTTTCAGAAGGATAACTATGGTAAATATTGGATAAATGAACAACTTCCTGTAGATACAGCCTTTACTGTAAATCCAACCCACCTCATAGCTCATTGCTTTTCCCTAGGGATGCTGACAAGAGAGAGGTGTACAGTGATTGGGTGTATACAGGAAATTCCTGTACCTTCTGCCCAATTGTGCTGTGAACCTAAAACTAGTCTAAAAAAAATTACATGACTTAAAATAAATTTTTGAAATTTTAGAGGAGCAAGTTTCTTGATTTCTCACGTAGAAAATATTTCTTAAGTGACAGATCTAAGACCCACTTAGAAATCACTTACACATTAGGAGGAATAAGCTTATGGAACTGTAGTTCCTAAGCAAAGGTGGAGGTTGAAAAAAAAGAAGTAGCACAATTAGCAGTGCTGGTGACCTGATATGAGGAGGGGTTTCCCACTGAGTGACAGAGTGACACAGAGCTGGGCAGGTGAACCCTGCATGTTCAATGGCCTCTCATATTTCTGTGCTAACAAGAGGTCAGAGGGAGGGATGTTACATATATATTTAGGATGGGTGTTCCATAGCATATGCAGAATTCCATTTCCTGCAGTCCAAGATTGAAAGAAAACTGAACATTTTTTCCAACAGACAACATTGCAACTCTGTACTTAAAACTTTGAAAAATGATTCAGATAGTGTTATTATATCTTATAAGTAAAAATGGGACCTATATCTCTTTGCTAAGATGAAAGTGATAAAAGGAAGGTGTCGTTCATTGCACATGCCTGTAATCCTAGCAATTGGGAGACTGAGGCAGGAGGACTGCCAGGAGTTCAAGGGCAGCTTGACCAACATAGTGAGATCCTATTGCAAAGCAAAGCAAAGCAAAGCAAAGCAAAGCAAAGCAAAGCAAAGCAAAGCAAAGCAAAGCAGTAATAAAATGTCACAGTGAAGAGCCAAACATGAGTAGACAATCGACAGCTAAGAAAACACTCATGTGTCCTTGAAGTAGGGGTGGTAGAGGTGGGAGGGCTAGGGGAATATTTTCATTCCACAGGAGGAGTGACGGAGACCACTAAGAAATGACCATGGCTAATTTGGCAAGCAAAGCAATTAGGAATTCCCATTTTTGAGACATTTCTAATTTAAACATATATTCTTCCTTTTAAAATGCTTATTAACCAAATGTGCTAATAATGGCTTAAATTACAGCATTATGTAAAGTAGCAAATGTCCAGTATAGACATTTTAACAGCTTATTGTCATAAATAGTTAAAACTATTGCTATAAAATAGCAATAGATTCTCAAAGCATATTTCTCAGAAAACTCACATTCTCTACTCTCACTTTTTCATTTTGAAACAATTATTATGTCAATCAAAACAAAAATAAAATAGATTAATCAGAACAAAACACACCAAAACCCCAATATTGCATTTTGTGTGTAAAAAATCACAACACTGAAAGAGTAAAGTAAATGTTGCATCTAATTCTATTTTATTTTATTTTATTGTTTTTCTGAGACAGGATCTTACTATGTAGTTCAGGTTGCTTTGAACTCACAGTGTAGCCCAGGCTGGCCTTGAACAGCTGCAATCCTCCTGCCTCAGCATCCTGAGTGTGCCACGACAGCTAGATAATTTTCCATTAAAAAACAAAAACCCCCCACAACCTTGCTCATCTTTTTTTTTTTTTTTTTTTTTTTGGCGGTACTGGGGATCAAACTCAAGACCCTACACTTGCTAGGCAGGCGCTTATTCCACTGAGCTATATCCCCAGCCCCAAACTTGCTCATCTTTAAGTCACTGAATTCTTGCATAAATTTCAGAATAAGTTCTTCAAGTTTAAAAGAAGGCTATTCTTATTTAAACAGAAAATTTTTTAAATTTATAAATCATTTGGAAAGAATTGACATCATAACACTATAGGTTCTTTTGATCTGTGATCATGGTATAGTTTTTAATTTACTTCCATTTTCTTTAACATTACATGCAATATTATTGGTTTCTCAATAATATTGAGAAGGGTTGTTCAAATATGAAGAATGTTATGTTTTTATTCTATTCTTAATGTTTATTTCTATTTAAAATCATCAGTAAATAGAAGCTGAACTGATCTTGGACACATTCAGTGACCTTGCAAAGCTGAGTACTAATTCTAGGATTCTTTTCATAGATTCCTTCATTTCTTTCAACAGTGATCATGTCTTTTGAAAATAAAGAGAACTTCTGGTTTCACATATCGATTTCTGCATAATAAACTAAGTCAAAACCCATTGGGTCATGTTTATTATTCCACAGCTTCTGGAGTGAAGCTCAGAGCCACATGAGGTTGAAGGGAGGCTGCTGGGTGGGACTGTGGTCTAGAAGCCTGAACTGAGTTCCCACCATATGGATTTCTCTGTGGCGTTCTGGCCAACCCCACTACTAACAAGCTGGAGATCTGAGAGAGAGCCCTGGACTGCACAGCCAATGAGAGGCTGCTTATTACTTTACACTGGGAGTTCTATTTTATTCTCCACCTATAACCTTTTAATTAAACCCAGATTGTCCAGCACACACTCCAGAGGGAAGTAAATAATGGTACGAACTGGAGGAATCAGAGGTCCTTGTTGATGGGTGTTTCTAAGAGCCTCCCTGCTGCACTTGCTAATTTGGGTCTTTGTTTCCTTATCTTGACTTACTGAATTGACCAGGTTTTTTGAGATGGCATTTAATAAATGCAGGGAGAACAGAGATCCTTGCTTCTGACTCTGCCCTTAGGAACAAAGCAGTTTCCCTTTCATCAAAGTGTTAAGTGTCAGTTTACTGTAGAAGTACTGAATTAAATTGTAGGAGCCCGCTTGTATTCTTACCTTATTGAGTATTTAAAAATTATGAGTAGTTGCTGAACGTTTTTTATTTTAAAGAGAATAATAAAAAAGAACAATAGCAAAATACCAACCACATATACAAGAACAAAACAAAGCAAAAAGAATAAAAATGATACAGGGTTTCAGAGCAAAATAATAGGAATTAACGCTAGTTGTTATAGTACATATTGCCATCTTCAGTGAAGTTGCTCAGATGCAAAGTTGATCAAACCATTAAAGAGAATAAAAAATAAAAACAACAAAAAATTAGAAATGATACAGAATTCCACTATACAAGATGGTAAGAACCTGAGGGTGGAAATATAAACTAAGAGACATGAAAGAAATCTGTTCAAAAACAAAGAACAGATGGGACGAGGGAAAGGAAAAAAGAAAGAGACAAAAATGTATGTATGTATATATGAATATACATATATGCAGGAGGGCTAACATGGTTCTATTATTGTATGATATCACTTAAATTTGATCAATCTTGTATGTCTGTATGTGTTATCCTGAACACACACTTCGAAGATATCATTATGCAAAGCAGCAACTATTGGTGGTTTTTTTTTTTTTTTGGCTTTGGTTTTTTGTTTTTTGTGTTTTTCTGTTGTTGAGAGGATTAATTGTCTGACGAATTTTGCATGTCTGTATCTGGGTTCATATACATATACACTTCGAAGATATCAATAGGTAAAGCAACAACCACTGTTGAGCCCATGTCACCTTGTCTGTAGATCAGTTTTGATTGTACTATTTTTTATGCTAATTTATGTCTGTGTGTTAATATGTTTTTGTGCTTTTATTTTTCTAAAAATAAAAAGAAACAAAAAAACAACAACAAAAAAACAAGATGGTAGGAATTCACCAATGGTTGTTGCATTGCATATTGTTGTCTTCAAGTTAGTTGTTCAGATTATCAAACAGAAGCATGCAAAATTGGTCAAAAATAAAAAAAAAATAGGCATTAATTGTTCCTTCAAGAAATAAACCATTAGGCATCAGCAGTACAGTTATCCCAGCTGTCCTTCTCTCTCTATATTTTCCCCTTCCTTCTTCCTTTCTTTTTCTCCTCTCCCTCATCCCAGTTGTTCCTTCCTTTGAGCAATTTCTTTCCCTTTCTTAAAATCTACTGTATGTTTTGGGTTTTATTTGCTCTTCCAGGTTCTTACACTGGGGAGACAATATGATGTTTACACATGTGGGTCTGATGTATTTCACTTATCAGTATGGTCTTTGGTTGCATCCACTTGCCTATAAAAGCCTCAAGCTTAACTTTTCATAGCTGAGTAATACTTCTTTGTATAAAAATACTGCATGTTTTTTATCTATTCCTCAGTTGATGGGCATTTGGGTTGTTTCCAAAATTTATCTATGGCAAATTTTCTGCTATAAATATGCATGCACACCCATAGCATGACAACAGGGTGGAGCCGGGCGGTCTGCTGTGAGCATATGTGCTTTCCCACCTCCAACCATGGCAGTTTGTATACACCCATGTATGTTATAGTATAGTCTGAGGCAGCTATGTTTCTTCCCAAGGAGAGAGTCCAAGGATATAGTTATTATCACAGGGAAGCTGACTGATTGAGTGGTAGGGCAACGGAGATGAGGGAGGAGAAAAATTGAATGATCAAATGGGCCATCATCTGTGTAACTCAGTAACAAAGGTGAAGGTAACATTATGTAGGACAGCATCCAGAGCTAATTCCCTTCTGTGTTCTCTATAATTCTGTATTTCCTCAATCGTTTTTGTATTAACAGAAGTCAAGATAACTTTATATTATACAGCATCCAATGCAAATTCCCTACTATCTTCTCTATAATTTGGTGTTTCCTTTAATGTTTTTGTGTTAACTAATGTGAAGACAACTATGTAATACAACATCCAGTGCTAATTCCCTACTATATTCTGTATAACTTTGTATTTTCTGTATTGTTTATGGCTTTTCTGGTTCATATGTCTCCACTCTTTTGTCTTTAAAATAAAATTAACATAAATAAATAAATAAATAAATAAATATGCATGCACATATATTGCTGTAGTATGATGTTTTCACATCCTTTCAGAAAATACTCAGAAGGGGAATAGCTGGGAATAACTTCTAATCCTAGTTTTGTGAGGAATCTCCACAGTGATTTCCACAATGATTTCACTAATCTACACTTCCACCAGCAGTGAAAAAGGGTCCCTTTTCCCCCACAGCTTCTCCAGCATTTGTTATTGGTTGATTTCTTAATGATAGCCATTCTTTCTGGGGTGAATGAAATCTAAGTATTGTTTTAACTTGTATTTCTCAAATGACCAATGATGTTGAATATTTTTTCATATGTTTAATTGCTATTAGTATTTCTTCATCTGAGAAATGTGTATTCATCTCAGATGCCAATTTTTGAATTGGGTGTTTAAATTTTGAGAGCCTGGTTTTTAAAAATTCTTTATATATTCTACATAGAAGTCCCTTGTCTGAGGGGCAGTTGGATAAATTTTTTTCCCAATTCATGAGTTTTCTTTTTATTCTGTTGATGATTTCTTTAAATGTGCAAAAACTTTTCAATATGATGAGATCCCAGTTGTAGATTCTTTGAAGTATTTCCAGTGAAGTTTGGTTATTGTTCATGAACTCTGCCTACCCCTATGTCAAGATTTTTACTTACTTTTTCTTCCCAGAGATTTAGGGTTTCTGTTTTAATATTTAAATCTTATATCCATTTTGATTTTAGTTTAGTGCCTGGTGATAGACTTGAATTTAATTTTAGTCTTCAGCATGTGGAAAGCCAGTTTTTCCAGCACCATTTAATAAACACGCTATCTTCCTTTCAGTGAACTTGTTTGGCCTCTTTGTCAAAGATAAGGTGGCTGAGTGTGTTTGAAGTTGTGAATGCATCTTTTAATCTGTTCCATAGACCTTCAGGTCTGTTTTTTGGTGAGTACCATACTGGTTTTATCACAGTAGCTCTGTAGTATAATTTCAAGTCAGGGATTGTAATGCCTCCTGCCTTTCCTTTGTTGACCAGGACTGCTTTTGCTATCTGGGCCTCCTCCAGTTCCACATGATTTTTTTATTGACATTTTTATGATTTTAATGGTATTTTTATTGAGATTGCCTTGAATCTTTCCAAAAGTTTTGGCAGTATAGCCATTTCCACAACTTTGGCTTTTCCTATCCATGAGCAAGGAATATCTCTGAAATCCTCTTTGATCTCTTTTTTCAGAGTACTGTAATTTTCACTGTATAGATCTTTTACTTCCTTTGTTAGACTTATTCCTAAGTATTTTAATTTTTAGATGGTATTATGAAAGGTATTGTTTCCCTAGTTTCACTCTGAGTCTGTTTGTTGTTTGTGTACAGGAATGCCATTGATTTCTTTAGTTTTGACTTTGTATCCAGCTACAATACTGAATCTGGTTATCAAATCTATAAGCCTTTTGGTTGAGTTTTTAGGGTCTTCTATGTAGAATATCATATAATCTGTGAATAATGATAATTTCACATCTTCCACTCCTATCCTTATTCGTTTTATTTCTCTCTCTTGTCTAATTGCTCTGGCTAATATTTCCAGAACTATATTGAATAGGAGTGGTGACAGTGGACATGCTTGTTGTGTTCCTCATTTTAAAGTGAAAGCTTTCGATTTTTGTCCATTTAGTATGATGTTGGCCATTGGTTTGTCATAAATGGGTTTTATCAGAGTCAGATAAAGACTGTCTTTTCCTATTTTCTGTAGGGCTTTTATCATGAATGAGTGTTGGACTTTGTCAAAAGCTTTTTCTGCATGTATTCAGATATCATGTGATTTTTGTCTTTGGCTGTATTGATATGGTATATTACACTCATTGATTTGCATATATGAAACCATCCCTGAATTCCTGGGGTGAATCCCACTTTGTCATGGTGTATAATCCTCTTGATGATTTGTTGCATTCCATTTGCTAGTATTTTATTGAGAAGTTTTGCATCTATATTCATTAGAAAGTTTGGCCTGTAGTTCTGTTTTTTGGTTGAGTCTTTCATTTTGGTATGAGCATAATACTTGCCTCCAGGAATGAGTTAGGGAAAATTCCTTCCCCCTTTAATTTCATTAAAGAGTTCAAGAAGAATTGGCAATAAATCTTCTCTAAATTTCTTGTAGAATTTAGTATTGACTCCATCAGGACCTGGGCTTTTCTTCATTGGTAAGTTTTTTTTATTACGTTTTTTATTTTGCTGGCTGATATTGAGTTATTCAAGATTTTTATATCTTCTTCATTCAGCTTTAGTAATTCACATGTATCTAAGAATCTCCCCACTTCCTCTGTGTTTTTCATCATGTGAGAGTAAAGATTTTCAAAGTGGGTATTGATGATCCTCTGAATTTCTACAAGATCTGTAGTGATTTCATCCCTTTCATTCCTTATTGCATGAATTTCTGTTTTTTGTTTCCTTTTTTTTGATAAGGTTGGGTAGGGGTTTATGAATTTATTTATTCTTTCAAAGAACTAAATCTTTGTTTTTTTTTTTTGTTTTTTGTTTTTTTTTTTTGGCGGTACTGGGGATCGAACTCAGGACCCTGCGCTTGCTAGGCAGGTGCTTATTCCACTGAGCTATATCCCCAGCCCTTGAAAGAACTAAATCTTTGATTCATTAATTCTTTGTGTTGTTTTCTTAGTCTCCATTGCATTAGTTTCTGCTCTGATCTCTATAATTTCCTGCCCTCTTTGGGCTTTGGGCTTGACTTGCTCTTCTTTTTCTAGAAGCTTGAGGTGCAGTATAAGATTGTTTATTTGTGCTTGTACTGATTTCCTGATGTGGGAATTCACTGCCAAACATTTCCCTCTGTGGACAGCTTTCATTGCATCCCACAAGTTACTATAAGTTGTGTATGAATTTTCCTTTGATTGTACATACTGTTTAATTTCTTCTTTAATTTCATCTGTGACCCATTGATTGTTCAAGAGGGTGTTATATAATTTTCATACGTTTATGGAGTTCTTGTCATACCTTTTGTCATTAATTTCCAATTTTATTGCACTATGGTCAGATATTATACGTGGGATAATTTCAATTCCTTTGCATTTAGTTAAGCTTGTTCTACAGGCTAGTATGTGATCTATTTTAGAAAATGTCCCATGTGCAGCTGAGAAGAATATGTATTCTGATGTTGTTGGGTTGGAACACTTTGTAAAAGTCTACTAAGTCCATTTTTTTGCAAGTTTGGTTTAGTTCTGTCATTTCTTTGCTGATTTTTTGTCTAGTTGATCTATCCCTTTGTGACAATGGGGTTTTAAAGTTCACTGTTATAATTGTGCTACTACTTATTTCATTTTCCATGTCTGTTAAAATTTGCCTTATATAGTTGTGTGCTCCTATATTTGGTGCATAGATATTTATGGTCATTATCTCTTCCTCTTGTTGAAGTTTTTCCCTAACAGGTATGTAGTGACTGTCTTTATCTCTTTTGACCATTCTTGGTTTGAAGTTCACACTGTTTGCAAACAGAATAGCTATACCCACTTTTTACTAGGTTCTTGTTGCATGGAGCATTGTTTTCCAACCTTTGACTTTGAGTCTGTGAAATTCCCTTTGAGTTATATGTGTTTCTTATATACAGCATATTGTTGGATTTTGTTTCTTGATCTATTCTGCTGGTCTGCTTTTTTTGATTAGTGAATTGAGACTGTTTACACTGATGATTATAACTCATATGTACTGGCTTATCTTTGTCACGTTATTTTCCTGCTGTGGGATCCTCCTTTTTCCCTTTGTTTAATTGCTTGTTCTGCTTAGTGGTTCCTTTCTATTGTTCTTGAAATTGTGGTCATTGTTATCTCTTTCTGGAATATCTTTTAGTACTTTGTAGGCTTGGTTTGGTGCTTACTGTGTTCTTTGGTTGTTCTTTATTGTGGAAACATTTTATTTCTCCATTAACTTTGAAGGATAGTTTTGCAGGGTATATCAATCTGGGTTGTTTTCTTTCAGGACCTGAAATATTTCACTCCAAGCTATTCTTCACTTTATAGTTTGGGTTGAGAAATCTGCCATGATTCTGATGGGCTTTCCTTTATAGGTGGATCTTTTTATTTTCTCTAAGAGCTTTTAATATTGGGTTCTTTTGCTGGATTTTTGGGATCTTGATTACTATACATTTGCATGTAGATTTATTCTGGTTATTGCTAATTAGAGTTCTATATGCCTCACTTTTCTGTATGTCCAATTCTTTTTCCATGCTTGAGAAATTTTCTGCTTTACCTCTGCAAATAGTCTTTTTATGTCATTTGTGTTGATTTTTGCTGTTTTGTTGACACCTATTAATCTTACATTTTGTTCTTTCTTTTTGCTTCATCTTGTAGCTGTTGAATTGCTATTTCCTGGTTCCTTGTTATTTTTAATAGCTCCTTCCTTTTATGATCATTAGCTGCAATGCTGTCTTCAAGGTCTGAAGGTCTATCTTCAGCTTCATTTAAGCAGTTTTGCCAGCTTTGCATGGAAGTTTTAATTTTCTGGATGTCTGGATGCATCTGTTTCATGCATTCTAATGCTTTCCTGTATTGTTCATTCAAGGTTTCCATCACTTCTTTCTATACTTGTCTATTTTTTATATGAGTCTCCTTTAGATGTGCTGAACAATTCCTTCATTATTGCTGTCATTTCTTTTTTTACCTGAGAGATTATTTCTGATCTGATGTCTTCTGTGGCCTGTTGGAGTTGTTTCTGTACTTCAGGCGCTCTCATTTCAGAAATTTCAGGTGTATGATTTCAAACTTTTCAGTGTTGATGTCTCCTGCACTTTTTCTGGGTGGGCTGGAGATCTGAGATTTCATTTTGCTCCTTCACTTTCTCATGTTTGAAGATCTGGGGTCCTCGGAGCCCAGCTGCACTCCTACCATGGTGTCGTGGTGGCAGGGCGAGGACCTGGAGGCCCCTAGTGCTTGGCTTGGCTCCCAGATGATGTGTGAGGGCAGAGTGTGATTGCTGATATTGCTGAAGCTTTCCAGGGTTCAGCTGGCTTCCATTCCATTGGGGAAGTGGTAGGTGTGCAGTCACCGAGGCTTCCAATGCTGTCTGGGGCTCAGCTTGGCTCCCATACAGGGCTTCCAAATATGTTCTGGGTTCAGCCTGGTTTTTGCAAGGGTGTTGCGGGGGAGTGGAAGATTGAGTCATAGTCATTGAGGCTGAAGATGCTGTCCAGGACCCAGACTGGTTCCCTTGCTGGTGAGAGAGGGGTCAGGGCATGGGCTGCTGAAGCTTTCTGTGTTTCAGCTTGGCTCCTGAGAAGGTAGTTGCTAAACTTTATCAAATGCTTGTCCCTAAGCTATTGAGATTTTGTCTTTATCTTTTTAGTCTGTTACTGAATAATTTAGTCTATTTAACAATCAGGCTGATGGCATTTCAATATTAAGTTGATTTTAAATTACCATAATATATGTGTATAGCTATGTCTAAGTATCTATATAACTATAATTATTAACTGATGGACAGATGAGTATATGTGACTAAGATAAATCAATATGAGTGATAGATTTTCCTCCCAAGTTTGAAGAGCTCTATGTTCATGAGAGTAAGATTTTGTGACAAAGAGTAAGCGAGTTGTGATGACAGTCGTGACTGGTGGGAGCTGTGCTGTGACAGAAGGACATGATGAGGGGCAGGACTCATCCTGACATGGGGCTCACACAGCAGTGGCAGTATAGTGCCCAGTTCCCGAGAAGTGTAGGTGTGTTTTTGGCTGCAGTGTTGCTTGATTCAGGGACTCAAGCAAGACTTGCAGGACTCTTCTACTTCTTATTATTACTTTTTTTTTTTTTTTTAAAAAGAACAGTAGCAAAATACCAACAACATAGACAAAAATAAAGCAAATAGTTCTCACTGTTCCTGCACAGCTTTTTCTACTGATGGACTTTCTCCACTTTGAGTGTAAAACCCAAGTAGTAGCATGGATCTCTTATCTTTTTAGAGGACAGACAACTTGCCCATCACTAGTCCCTACATCCATAGCAATCCTAGGATAGACCCAGATAAGGCATCTGGATCATTTCCTTGTACCATTTACCATCGTGGCTATGGGACAGGTCACAGTGAGTGGCAGTCCCACCCCAGGCCCATGTGCAAGGGAGAAGCATCTTCTAACAGGGTCTGGAAAGCAGATGTAGTGTGATGTTAGAAGCAACGCTACCATTGTTTCGTTTTCTCATGAAGATGCAAGTGTCTCATTGAGATGATTTTGCTCTCTGAAAATTCTAGAAGCAGGAGGTGTTATTACAGAGAATGCATGCTCTACTACTCTAATGTACTAACTCCTCTTCCTACCTATCCCTGCTTCCTCACCTGCACACAGTCAAATCCTAAACCCGAGACTCATAGCAGGTGGTCAGTGAGCATCTTTGAATCCAGTTCACTTTCAGTAATGAAGGCTCAGAGGTGAGTGAATGCATTGAACTCAAGCAACATGTGAAAGCACTGGGAGTTTCTATTTGTCTTTTAGCTATTTAGGTGTTATTTTTCCAACAAAAACACAGGCTCCTCAGGAAGGAGTCATAATTGGTGTACTGTGGTGTTTTTCATGTCTTAACCATAGAGGAGGCACTTGTGAATTTATTTAATTAATACCCTCTTAGTGCTTGTATTAGTTTCCCAGCACTGCTACAGAAAATTTACCAAAAACTAGGTACTTCAAATGAATATGAATTCATTCTTTCACAGTCCAGTTGCCTGAAGTCAGGCCCAACGTGTTAGCAGAACCATGCCATCTCTAAGGGCCTAAGGGAGGACCCTTACTTGATCTAACATAGGGGAGGATTTTAGCACTGTCTTCTCAACTCTAAACAGAAAAATTAACATAGGAATTGTATTTTCTATGATTCCCCAAGACTTCTTGTCGTTATTTTGCTAGCTGTCAGCAATCCTTAGTGTTCTTTGGCTTGCAGAGCAATCTCTCTTGTGTTAGTCAGCTTTCTCATTGCCAGGACCAAACACCTTACAGGAGGGTGTGTGGGCAGGTTTATTTGGCTCATGGTTTCAAGGTTTGCTGACTACAAGGCAGAAGCATCATGACAGAAGGCCTTGACAGAGAAAAGTTTCTTAGTTCACGGCAAGCAGGAAACAGAGAAGAGGAGCAGTGCCAGAGAAGAAGGGGTGAGAGACCAGATACAGTATCCAAGGTCACACCTCTACAACCACCTGGACACACCAGAGCGGTGCTTTATTGATTCCCTAGGTGGCTCCAAAGCCAAGCAAGTTCACAATTAAATTAGTCCTCAGTATTCCAACCTCTGCCTGTCATGTTGCAGTGTTTTTTCCTGTGTCTGACTCTGTGTCTTCACATGCCTTTGTTCTCTCATTTCTGAGCCCAAATTTTGTTGTTTTAGAAAAATAGAAATCTTTAGGTTAGTGCCTATGTTTATCCAGGATGCTCTCATCCTGATTATATCTGCAAATACCCTATTCCAAAATAAAGGTCACACTCTGAGGTACTGAGGGTTAAGACTTCAACATAATTTTGGGGAACATAGCTCAACTCACCACAGTGTCTTATGTTCTGTCCCTAAGTCCTAGGCAAAAATTATCTCTGGTACAATTTTAAAAGACTTGTATTTTCATTAAAACTTCCCTTGAAGAACTAAGACTGTAGAGAAACAGGAAGCTGCTCTCTTCACAACATTCTGGAAGTATGGTCTCTTTCTCTCAGTGTCTAAAAATGGAAGTGACAATGTAAGGAGGTTGCGTTTGACTTCTGGTAAGAGCAACAAAGACAGAATTACAAGCCCCAGCCTCCCAAGCTGCTGATCCAAGCAATTAGCCAGGGTTCCCTGAGGCCTGAGTAATTTGTGTGGATGTTTCCCTGCCCACTCAGAGACATGGCTGAGCGTGACGAAAGGCAACGAACACAGACGGTGCCTAATGAGTCCAGTCACTTCGGGAGACTCATACTGATTCTCAGTTGCACATTCTGCTTAGTGCCCCATCGCTGCCCAGTGAGGAACAGCCGCTGTGAACATGGAGTTGAGAGATATTGAGCATGGTGGTGACCTGGCTCTAAAGTCACCATGCTATGCAGACCTCATTGAGCTGGGGTTTTACAGTGGCAGAGAACAGTCACCTTGTGTGCTGGAGCACACTGATTGTGAGAACACATCAGCCCAAACTTGTAGCTGCAGTGCACTGAGAACAAGTCTTTCCTAGTGTGTGGAAGATGGATTTTATTTGATGAGGTCTGAAATGATCCAAAGATTCATGTGTTATATCTGTGATGACCTAATCACAAATGCCAAGGGATGTATATGCTGAAAAGGTTCTCCCTGTCTCAGGTCCAATCTATGTCAGGATAAAGGCTGAGACAAGCTGCCTGTAGAAAAAGGGGAGGCCCCATTTTGCTGATAAAAGTCCTTAGAGATAAATTAAGACTTCCATGCTTGGAGGAGCTTGAGCACGAGGTATGTTGAAGTCCTGGCTCTGGCACCTGGAATGTGATCTTACTTGGAAAGAAATTCTTCACAGAGGAAATAGAGTTAAAATGAGATCATTAGGGTGGGACAGGATGGATAAAGAAAACGTGGTGTTTATACCCCATGGAGTAGTACTCTGCCATAAAGAGAGATAAATATGAATCATTTGTAGGAAAATGAGTGCACCTTGAGGCTATAATGTTAAGTGAAATAAATCAGATGCACAAGCTTAAATACTGTGGGATTGCTCTTACCTGAGAAATCCAAAGTATAAATAAACCGAAGAGAAAAATAAAAGATAGGCAACAGGAAATGGGGAGATTGTTTGCCTGTGGTAAACGGACCAAGAGATTGAAGGAGAGAGAGGGGAAAGGGAATAAAAAGAATAAAGATATGTTAAGTACGTGTACCTGCTCCCTAAGGTGAATGTAAACAACATGTACTGCAAACATAAAGAAAAAAAAACACTACAAAAAAGAGGAAAATCTGGACACAGAGAACCCCACAGAAGAATGTCAATGAGAAGGGACATGGGAGAAAGTTGACATCCATGAAACTGGAAGGATACCATCCCGCCTACATGTTCATTTCAGTCTTGCAAACTCCCAAACTTGGACACAACACATTTCTGCTGTCTAAACCATCCAGTCTGTGGAACTGTGACATACAGGCTTATGAACAGCCTGTAAACAGCTTATCCCGAGCCTGGAGAACCTGGGCATAAGGATCAGCTTGCTCCCAACATGTAGGAGGGTATTAGCACAGTCTTCTCAACTCTAAAAAGAAAAATTAACATAGAAATTTTCATGTCTGTGATTCCCCAAGATTTCATGTCACTACTTTGCTCACAACTTTAATTTTTAAAATGTAGGCTAAGCTCTAGGGTATACAGAGGTCCCCAAACACAAAGGCAGAGTGCCTCTATTCAGAAATACCTTTTATGATTCTTATGCATCAAAATATTTAAAATGGCAGCTCCTTAATGAAAAAGTATAGTTTGGAAGTTATTGATCTTGTGAGTTGTCCATATCATCTATTTTTACTAGCTTTTTTCTTTTCTTATGTTGAGCCTCTAAGAAGGCTTTGTCAGTGATGGGTAAGGATTGCCATGCTGCATTTTGTGGAGGAGAACAGAATGCTTTTCACGTGGTGAAGTCTGGTGATGTTAGGTTTTGCTTTGCCTTTACCCTAGGGCAGTGATTTCAGAGCTCTCAATGATACACACAGCCCGCTATGGCACGTGTGCCATAGGTTCACCACCACCACCCTAAATAATTGAATGTGGTTTGTGGTTACTAATTAAAAGCATGCCTTTACTTAGTGGCTTATTGTTATGAGTGTTCACTCTCTAGACAAAGTGCCATGAAGCTTAAATTCTCTACCTTATTGATAAAGGGAATCTAAAATTTCTACATATATCACCTCAGTTTTAAAGCCTGGGGAAAGCTTCAATAGGAAAGGTGCAGGACAAAACCATCCAGTTATTTTAACTTGATAGTGCTAATCTTGTCTTTACTCAGTAGCCTAAGTGAAAGGAAAACCTTAAAGGCAGCCAGTGCCATTACTACACAACTCTAATTTCCATAAAGTTCACCTTATATTGAGATATACTTTCCTTTATGGCATTTCAGATAGCCACCATGCATATGATAAGACACACTTCATGTGAAAATTTGACAGAAACTTATAGTGGTGGGAAGATCTCTTAGTTCTCTGCTCTTAACAATCAATATGATGCTGGCTTCTTTCCATATATCCTCAAGTGTCACACCGTCTTGGTCACCATAGCTGGTCTTTGGGAATGTTCTTCAGTGTAGCCTGCTGATACTCTCCAGTGTGTGAGAACCCAGGAGGAGAATGTTTCTGCCTTAGGTTCTGGGTGGTTCTCCGCATAAAATAAGTGACTATCACCAACCCAACCTGGACTTGAGCTTCCCTGGAATCACATCCCCAGAGAAGAGGAGAGTTAGAATGTCCCCAGATAGAAGTAGGCTTTGGGATCTGATGAAAATTACAGAAAGTTTACAATGTAGTTTTGCATTACAGAAAAGCATTGACAACCTCCAGCCTACAAGCTAAATCTGGTCCACCACCTCTTTCTGTGAATAAGGTTTTATTGGAACATGGCCACACCTGTTTATGTGTTGCCTGTAGTGCTGTTCAAGCTGCAGTGGTAGAGTCACCTTATTATAACAGATACTAAATGACCTGCAGATAGTAAACTATTTACTATCTGACCCTTTGCAAAAAACTTTGTCAAGTCCTTGTCATAGAATATCAATTTTATACTCTCCTCTGACTATCAACTCCAACCAAAATAATTGGATCTTATCTGCTTGCAAGTTTATTTTTTGGTACCGGAAATCAAACTCAGCACTGTGTTTACCAAGCAGGTGCTGTGGTGCTGAGCCATCTCCTTGGCCCTCTCCTTGCAAAATTATAGTGGGATAGAATCATAAAATCTTGGTGACCCATGGGGATATGGACAAGATTTAACCTAATGTCTATATAAAAATGCAAAAACATGACTTACAAAGAGTTTAAAAAGGTACATTTGTCTAAATGAATTCTTATTCCACTAAAGTTAAATCTATTTTGCAGTTTGAAAAAACCAAAATAATTCACATCACTCATCCACTGGACACCTTCAAATCCATAACAAGAGCCCTCTGTGAGTGGACCATGTTCTGCTGGAAAGAGACACTCTTCAAAGGTTTCTAGACCTGTGCCAGGCCCTGGGCTCCCCCATCCCTCTCTCAAAGGCAGATTTGCCTGGCAGATTTGTTTGCTGGGAACATTCCACTTGGGCACAGATGGCAGGACGGTTCTCAGTTTGCAGGTTTATTAGAAAGGCAGACTTTGCATTTAAGCCAAGCTCCTTTGGGAGGGGCTTCTGAAGACCTCTAATCACTAATCTGGACTTTTGACATGCTTATGTCTCTCACCACAGCTTTTTTACTCCACTCATAAAGTGTGTCCTGTGAATGTTCTGATTAACAGAACAAATACAGGTGAAAAGAGAAATCAGACAAATGAAAATTGATGTAAGCATATTCTCTGTCTGTCTGTCTTCATTTCTGTCTGTCTGTGAGTCTACCTCACTCCATCTGTCTGTCTATTTGTCTCTGTTTCTTCTTTTCTCCTTCTCTGTCTTTATCTGCTGTTCTATCTGTCTCTGTCTCAGTGTTTGTCTGTCTGGTCTTCATTTCTACTTGCAGAGCTGGAGCTCCAGGTGGGGATGGGCTTCCCTACTTCTCCAGTGTCACCCTCATGTGGAGTGGGCCATGCAAAATCATGCAAAGCTGTGATGCTTTTAGGTTTCCTTCATGCGTTAAAAATTCATAAAAGATATAGGTTGCAGCTTAGATTGCAGCCAATTGTAACTTGATTGAAGTAAGGCATTTTGGTGGTGTGTAGATTATTCTGAGGAATAATAACATTTACACTTATTTCTACTCTGGGAAATGTTCAGTGAATTGGAAACAAATAAACAAACCATGATGCAATGAATTTTAAACTAGGTCTTGCTAGCGGAATACTCTGATACTCCTGGAATCATACACACATCTCTCCTGCATGGTAATTGTGAATTAATACAAACACATGGACTCAGTCCCCTGATAGCTGTGGCAACACATGGCTTCCGGGACTAGTTGCTTGAATATCAAGCTGGATGTGGGGAGCCAAATAGAATATGCATATAGAAGAATTGTTGTCAGGATAAATATACAATAAGACAATATGTGTTCCAGAAATTGCTATACCTCAGGGAGGGTAGCTTGTCTGGACATTAAGCCATTGGCCTCATTGGCTGCCTTCTCCTCCCTGGCTGTGTTTCCTCCTCCATACAGGAACCTCAGAAGGAGCTGCAGTCATGATTTATTTACCCTTTGATTCCACAATGAACTGTTAGCTCCTCTGAGACAGATACAGATCATTTGGTACATTTATCTCAAATTCCCCACTTACATTCCCCTCTTACATCTATCCCAAATCCTCCTTGGAGACATAGCCTCATAATAACAATCTAGTACACCTATATTAGTGAGTGTCTCCTGAACGAAAGAGAGGCCCAAGAGAGGTGATGATTAATAGGTAACACAGGATCATTTTAGGATTGATTTCAGCAGACAAGTGGGAATGAAAGGATTTGTCCTTTGTCCAATAACAGGAAGTGGAGGAAATTGCTGTTGTGACTATAGATGACCTTAGAAATTTGACAGAAAGGAAGGAAATAGGCCAACAGTATAGGAGAAGAAAGGAGGATACAACTAAGGGAATTATTACTTTAAAGACAATGAAACTGAGGTCCATCAGCTGCCCATGGATGCAGGCAGGGACCTGAGTGAAGCAGGCTGGACAGCCCAGTAAATGCAAGTTTAGTTCATTGTTTTCAGTGTGGCAAAAAGATCTGTGTGGGAACATGGCACCAGGAGGATTGGTCTAGACAAGACAGAAACTGGGCTCTGAATCAGACACGAGTGGTGAAACACCGGTGAGCTTGGTTTGAGTCCTGTCCTGACTACTCCAAATAAAGTACTGAGAACGCCACTAGCTTCCCTGAGGTGGGGGAGTGTACAGGATCATAACAGCTGATCTACAGGATGGGAAATGCAGTGACCAGGACAAGAGAGCATGGAAAGGGAATAGGAGAGAGTGAAAGACTTAAAGTTACAGATTTGCATTGCAATTCATTCATTTATTGTGGGGAGGACTGAGGAAATGTTTATTCTAGTCATACCATGTGCATGTTCGTCTGCCTAGAGCAAGGACACTCAGTCAGTGACTATGCATCTTCTCTGACCTGCTGTGAAGGTTGAGTGAAGCTAATTCACGACTCAGAGTAACAGGAGATTATGGCTAGAACACAAGTTCTTTTTTCAACCTCAGGAGTCTCAGAGTGGATTTTTAGAGAACATCAGTTTTCTGAGAAGTGACCACCCCACTTGGTAACAAACTACTTAAAGTACCTCAGGCCAGGAGCAAGGGCAGATTGTAGGTGAGGGAGTTTGTACTCCTGGGGAAACTGGCCCACTAGAAGGCAGGAATGGTTGGATCCCAGGATCCCAGGTGGTGCCTCAGTCTGGTGCAGGTACAGAGGAAGCAGTGCTGACCTTGTGTTTTGATCGGAGTGGAAGTCTTTGGACTGCTGGCAGTGGTGCTTGTGCTGATGACCTACATCCCTGGCCCTGCCAGTAGTTTAGAGGAATGTCTAAGGGCTTCCCCAGTGGAGACTGAAGGAAGTAATTAGTGAGCACAGACTGTTAAGGAGGATGAGTGAAAGTGTCTATAACTTTTTGTTATGGTTGATACATTGTGTCAACTTGAGGAGTCTAGAAGGTTGACTATGTGACTCAGCAGAGAGCCAGGGTCCTTACTGTGGAGTGATCCTGAGCCTGTGCAACAGAAAGGCATGGAGATGGTGTGTGTGTAAAGGACCCCCTGCTTCAGGATGGGTAGGCTGCATACAATACAAGGGAAAGCAGGAAGGACCAATTACTGATTCTTCAGAGGTGCTCCAGTCTTTCCTTCAGGTTGGTGATTTCCTGGGTTCTGGTGCAGACCGTTTGGCTTCCATCTGGGACTCTTCAGCCTTCTGGGGTACTCTTTGGCCTTCTCTGTAGACTCTTCAGCATTCCATTGGAGACCCATCAGTCTCCTGATACGGACTTGCATGGATACTGCAGTAAGCTCCAGACCTTGGACTGAATCCTTCAGTCTCTAGCATGCAGACACCCTCTGTACACTTCCTCATCCAACTTTGTCTATGACCATTGTAAGCCAAACTTGTAATATCTTGTTCATTTGTTTATCTTGTGTTGTATCTGTTTCTCTAGTAAACCCTGACTGGTCCACCTTCCCTGTATCGCAGAAGGTGGAGAAAGGTAAATACCTGTGGGCACATCACGAAGGACTGGCAGGAGGCATTTGGGGGAAGAGTCTGGCTATAGCTTGGTTTCATGCATTTAACTACAGACACCGTAGTGTCCCTGTCTGAGATGTTTTGATTTCTACCCATACAACTCAGAAAGACGGCCTAGTGTGGCAGAGTGGTGGCAACTGGAGCCAGCAGATGTTTATACATGAATAACACACACAATTGACTACACACAGACCTTCTTTTAATGGCTGAGTTCTGATCCTGTGACTGTGTTGTTAACTGAATTGGTCATACTAGTTTTTAAAAGCTCTAACATGGTATATTATGCAATAGAGGTATGTACTTAGAAAGGAACCCAGATCGGGTCACATGTATTGAATAATTACAATTGCTTTCCTCAGTGACAGTGTCTAACATTTTCCCTTGCCATAGATAGCACATGATCATTGCACAAAGACATATTGGAGAGCATCACAAAGAAGAATGCATTTAGAAATTTTTATATGTGCTACACAGAAACATTTAGTGACTACCCTTTTGACTCTTACAGATTGTTACATATATAGGCACATACACATTCAGTACCTATACACTTTGTAAATATATATGAAAGGTTTATTTAACATCTTCTACTAGACATGCACACATAACACCATGCTTAGGAAAGGGTTAGGGAGCAGAGCACATCGAAATAAAGAGACTGAAGACAGAACATGGATCTCTCAGTGCATTGTGGACAATAACTCAACAGTAAGCAACTCCCAGCAATTTAAACCCAAATTCTGTCTTCCCCAAATGAGAGATGCTCTTTGCAGGAAAAATGAGGGTTAAATCTTTTGCCTCATTTAGAGTTACTTCTTATGATTAGTTTTCTTCTTTGGTTATTCTAGGGCAGATGGAGGATCTAAGCTTTGCTATCCATTTCATCCTCCACTAAGCAATATCTTCCTCTTAGCTCAAAAATGCAGCAGGAAGAAGATAACTTTTAGGAGTGCCAGGTTTCCCCCAGAAATCATAGTTTTCTTCATGTAGCACAAGGAGGCAATGTCTCCCACGATCTGCAGATAGAGCTGCTTGCTTCAGAACAGAGATAGCAACATCCAGTTGTCCAAAGTCTCGGGGAGCCAGTGAATATGAAGGGAAACTAAGAGGTCTGTGGTATGTCTATGGCAATGTAAGGAATATTCTTATTTGTGCTGAAATAAAAGTTTTTATGGGACTTGTCATGTTTTAGTCATTGGTGGGGAATTAGCGTCTTTGCTCTAATCTTACGGGTCCTGGTTTCTAGCTCAATTTGATACATCTGAATTGGATTTTTTCCTTCTTTTTAACACTTGTGATAAAATCCTTCATACATCCAAAGGAAAAAGCCTTTGTGAAAGTTTCAGTGCTTTAGCAAAAACATTTCTTCTGCATTCTGAGTCCTGAGTGGACTATTTTGAAAGTCTTAGTTACTTTTCCCTCACTGCTGACACAAAATACCCAACACTCAAAGTTAAAGGGGGAGAGGTTTATTTAGTTCAGTTTGTAGGGCTTGGCCAGGTCCAAGGTGGGGTGGCTTGGCACAGGGGGATCACAGAGAAGAACAAGTTCACGGCAAGTAGCAGACAGCAAAAGCAGCAAGGACAGGGGAGACAAGGCTCCTTCTGTCCCTTGTGTTGCATCCAGTCTACCAGGATTAGGGTGCTGTCAATCCAATCAGTGGACTGATCCAGCAATCACCCACCCTTAACCCCAGCACGTTTCATCTTAGTATGGCACCATAAGTCAATCACATACTATAGATTCAGATTCTGAAAAAAGCTCTTCTAATACTGCAGAAGCAGCTGAGGCTGCAGCTCCGTGGCAGAGCACTTGCTGAATGTGCACAAGGCCTTGAGTTTAATCCCCAGTGACACACAAAAATGAGGCTTTAAAGGCTTTGGGGGGACATCTAAACACAAACCATAGAAATCTGACTAATTTATTCCCTCCAGAGATTGATTGATGTTAGCATTTATCAAGAGCCAGGTCCCTCCTTCCTTTTCAGTGAATAACAAATTGTAACCAGTTTAATGGAGACATTTGCTTTCAGCTCCAACAAAGGTGAAGGGGCTGCACCTGTCACTGTGCAGAGCCTGGTCCCAATAAAACAAAGCAAAGAATTGATAGCCTGAATGTACTTGACTTAATAACTAACAGTTCATTATGTGGAATCTTGTTTTTACATTTTTCTCCTGTCGATACTGTATTCCCAGCAGCAGAAGATTCTGCCCTGCCTTTCCAGGGCCTGAGTGAAATTGGCCCAGGGTGGAACTGATGATGTAGAAATCAAGGCAGGCCATTTTCCAGAGGTGCCACTGACATGAGAAAGCTTCCTCCCTCCATACATTCTATAAGTAAGGTGTTTCAAGATCTGGTGTCACTTTTAGCTAGTGGAGAAAAGTTCAGGGCAAGAATCTCTGCTGCAGGAGAGGTTCTTTATGGAAATGCAAATCTCTTGGCCTCTTAACCGCTAGAAATGAAAGTAAAATGTTTTATACAGCATTTGCCTGATATTTCTTTTTGTTTCTGGGTTTAATTTTAATGTAGACAAGGTCACAAAAACAAAAATGCATAATGAAACAAACAACAGACGATTCTTTCAATTTGCACAATCATATCAGTGTCTTTGTGCACATATATTGGTACTGGTAAGGCAAAGATAGGTATTATTTCATGTTTCGTTTTACACAAGGAAAGGCAGTTACATGATATGGTGTAGTTCCTACTTAGGAGTGACAACATTCCTTATCTCAATTCTGGTTCTTCTGCTTGTAGGTCATCTCCCAGCACAAGGGCAGCAGTGGCCACTGTGCAGAGCTGCAGAACAAGCCAAAGACAGAGGACAGGGCCAGGAGTGAAGTTGCTGCCAGTGGCCTCCATCTCTGGTCAGGGCATAGCTCAGCAGCACTGGCACGGGATTGCCACAGCTAGAAGTGGTCATGGTCCAGTCTTCAGGAATCAAGCTTTGTAACGCAGCCGTAATGCTCTTAGAATAAGAAAGACATCTCACAAGAACAGTAAGTGTTTCCGTATGGAGATTTCAACAGTTAAATGCTTAGACATTTCATACTGAAAGTCTGAAGACAAAGCTTGGAGCTGCGACTCCCTGCCTGAGGGTCTCATCGCTAGAATATCCCAACAGGATGTCGGTCTTCCTACACTGCTGCCTGCCTCTGCTCACTGAGTGCATATTCCTTTTCTAGGAGAAGTCCTGGGTTGAGAGATGCTGACTTCGGGGCTGGAGGCTGTCACTGCTGGTTTCTCAGGGAGATTTGGCAAAAGAGGCAGTTGTGGTGGCCAGTCCTCCCCTGGTGCACACACGTCCTCAGAGCCTCCTGTGAAAAGAGGGGTCCCAGGGGAGGAAGAATGAGCTTCCTGTGAGGACAAGGTGCTGTGGCTGGGACTGCTGGCTCCTCGTGCCCAGTTACAGGCCGCTTTGCTGGGCAAAGTGGAGGCAGAGACCAAAGAACCCTTGTGTGCCTTTGTGCCAAATCATTGCTGCACTTGTTTGAACAGATTTGTGAAAGCAGAGCCTGAAATTAGTAGCTGCTTCCAAAGCATTGATTTCAAAGTCATTAGCATGAAGAGCTCAGTGTCATCTGTTCTGACAGTACAGGGGGCCCAAGAGACAGGCTGAGCAGAGATGAAGGAAAGAAGATGCACAGGACCTATTCCAGCTATCTTTCCTTTTGCAAGGGACCTCAGGCAGAAAATCAGTCAGGAGCAGCTGTGGGAAGTACAGACCTGCAAGGCAAAAGAACAAGGCCTTAGGGCTTCCAGCTGATGTGTCCCTCTATGTCCTGTGCTCAGAAGTGGCACTTTTAGAAGCTGTTGTCATGGGGGTGCTGTGCTCACCAGTGGATTCCTCCTCTACTGGTGTGTTTATAGCTGACTGCGCTGTTAACAGGGGGGGTCAGGTTAGAAGCAGGCCCCTGAGGCATAGCCTGGAAGACTGGTTCCCTCCAGGGCTGCTAACTTCTCTGTTTTCTGGGTTGAGCACTTTTTCCTCCACCGGGCCTCTCTGCCTTACTGCTCCAGCCCTGGAGCCAGCTGACCAAGGACTGAAGCCATAAACCAAAGTAACCTACTCTGCCTTTGGGTTGTGGGGTTGAATATTGTCCCAACAATGACAGACTGATTAAGAAAGCTCCTTCCGTTTTTCAGGGCTCCCCAGAAAGTTTCCAGGCTCCTGGGGCAGAGTGAGGGTTCAGCAAAACACACACAGAAGTGCCAGGCAAACTGTAGGGTCCATGTTCCCCGGGGAGGTGCCAAAGGGGGTCTCTCCATCTCCCTTCCCGCTGCAACCCCTCCACCTCTGTTCACACCACACAGCCATTGCACACACACTGTCACGATCACACACACACACACACACACACACACACACACACACGTGGGCAGAACACCCACTCAGTGCTGCTCTCACACCTCCATACCCACCACGAACACACACCCACAACTTCACGAATGCACCCTCTCTCCTGCATACCCACACTTACTCTCAATTCATCCACTCACACCCACACCCTCACAAACATATTTTGGACATGCTCTGCAAGTGCACACATTCCCTCATGGGAGAGAAAACAGCAACATCACCTACCAGGCAGCACCCTACCTCTAGCACAAAGGTAACAGAAGACAGAGGATGCAATGGAAGGAAACCAGATGTCACTATTGAAGCGGCTGCCAGGAGGCCATGGGCTGAAGTTGATCACAGGGACCTGCTCTGCTGTGGCTTGCAGTTAGCGGGATGTGTGGTTCCCCTGATATGCACTTGGGTGCACAAGCCAGGATGGAATTGGCACACTTTGTTTCAAAAAAGCAGACCAGGGATTCTGCCTGAGAGACTGGAGTGGGACTTTCACAGATGCCATATGCCAGCGGGGAAAACTTGAGCAAAATAGCTAAATTCCAGAACTTCAGTTGCTGTCACTTGGGAGATGTCATGTGTCACATAGTGTTTGTCATGGTTTTATTAAAGCCCCAGGTTTGGGAGTACGAATTGATTTCTGAACTGGATCCTACAGTTGTCTGAGGGTTTCATAACCTGTCAGAAGAGTGATAAAGAAGGTCGTAAGACTTTCATTTTGCCTGCTCATGTGATGAGCTATTCTATTGATGCCTCTTGGAGTTCTACACAAAAGGTTGCATTAAGAGATGCTTCGGCACATGCAGGGATGATGAATGGTTTTGGGGTGAAAAATCGTTTATGGCTGCAGTGATTTAGACATGGAGTGGTCCTCCTGGGCCGACATGTTGAAGCTTGGTGTCACTGTG
Organism: Dinomys branickii; assembly: GCA_004027595.1. Taxonomy (NCBI): domain Eukaryota; kingdom Metazoa; phylum Chordata; class Mammalia; order Rodentia; family Dinomyidae; genus Dinomys; species Dinomys branickii. The sequence continues at coordinate 12,078 of PVLD010007461.1, read as the reverse complement.
AGGTGGGTTCTGTACCACAGCCCCTTCCCTTGCTCCCCTCGCTTCCTGACTGTGTTGAGGTGAGCAGCTTCCTCAGCCTTTGTCTGGAAACCAAGTCTTGAGGTGATTAGTGCAGTGGTCTGTGTCCTGCCCCACCAACATTGCAATTCAGAAGTCCTGATAAATATACCTGAGTGAACTATGGGTCTTTCTGCTATGCTACCAGGACCAGTGATCACTGAATTTCCTAAGAGCCTCACCTGGATGCCAGGATCATGAACACCAGGCCAGCCTTAGATTCATTCTTGGAGGCTGGTAGTGGTTCAAGAGGTTGGGTTTTGCCAGAATGTGCCATTTATCTGTGATGCTGCTGGTTGGAGGAGGAGGGTGCCCGGCCCTAAAAAAGTGTCAAGACCCCAAAGTATCCCTCCTTCCTAGGTAGTGCAAGTGCCCCTTTTAGCCATAAGAAAGACTTTTGCATGAAGAGAAATGAGCATTGGGCAGATTTCCTGTTTTAGCTGAGTATGTGCTGACCCACCCTCAGTCCCTAGCTGTGAAGCTGCACTAAGAAGGTCATCTTCAGCAGAAACACGGTTATGACCTTCAGTTGCTTCAGATTTCTAAGACTCTTGTAAAACAAAAAGTTAGGTTTGGGTATGTGGCGAGTGGAACTATGCTTTGAGTTCAGTGCCCAGTGATACACCAAGAGAAAAAAACCCTTAAATATGTGGTGGTGCCTATGGTGGTGACATCATTAGCCCATCCTGGACATCCAAATACATGCTATTCCTTCTCCTGAGAACAGGGCTCTGAGTAGCACACACTGGCCTGCTTGTCCCTCCTCTGTGAACCCATAACCATCCTCTTGTCCTGATCCTCATGGCCCTCACTGGACCAGCAGGTGACAGCACATGTCCTCCACAGCCACAGGCTGGCTAGCTGACACAGGCCTCACCTCACCTGGTCTCACCTGGTTCCTGCCACGTGGGGCCTTGGGTGCCTGTGGCTCTTCTCCAGTGTGATGATGTCCCTGAGGCCCTGGACTGTCCCCTTCTTGTGATTCCAACTGGACAGGGCCCCTTTCTTCCTGGCTCAAATAGTCGCATAGAGTTTCTTTGGGTAAGGCAGCAACAGCTGCTGATTTTCCTGAAAAGCAGCTTCAGTCCTGCTGCAGATAAGCCATGTGTCTTGTCTGGCAGCCAAGCTAAACAAAGAGATACTTTTAGACCGTTTGTTGAGATTGCTCTTTTTCTCTTGACATGGAGCTTTGTAATCATGCGACGTTAGATACTTGGGGGTTTAACACAGATTTTGGGGCTTCTGAGGGTTCCAAAGAAATTCCCCTGTCCAGTTGTGAGCAGAAATCCAGGTCAAAGGTTGGAACAGGTGCATTCATTGGGGATAATTTGCACCAGGCAGTGTGTTTTACTATGCTTCAAGGAGACGCCTTCTCACTTGTGAAACTGTTAAATCGCGTTTCTAGTTTCCAGATAAGTAAGGCCCTATCACCCCCCTGACCAGGACAATTCAAGGGTCTTGTTGCCTTTGAGCACCAGTCTGGCCTCTCATTTCCTAGTGAGATCACGATCTGCCCTTATTCCATTTACTGTTGACTAAACCCCAGAACAGAAAGAGCACGTAGGTGTTGAGTCCTTTACCTAGAGCAGTTTATAATGTCATTTCCTCAAAGAGGGACAGCAATGCTTAGTGTCTGTTTTCTTCTCTTTCCCAATCCAGAATCATCAGATACTACAGAAATAGTTGAATTTCCTCTTTACACTAAACTGCAACTTGAAGAAGTAAATATTCATGTTGTGTTCTACTTGCCCTTGGCTGTCACTCAAGATTTCCCAAGCAGATGTAGTTCTCTCTCTTGTACGGTTTTGTACTATGGGGGATGCTCCAAAGGGAAACAGGGTGAGAAAGGAGGCAGCTGGTGCAGGGCGAATTGTGACATCTGTGCAGGGAAGTGGACCAGGCTGCAAGTGGCTTCACATCCTCCATCCACCCTGGCTCCCAACCTGGGGCTCCATGACCAGTGTGCATCCTTGGAGGGAATTATTCCAAATATTTACATTGAAAAGTAGCAGCTTTTGTGTGTGTGTGTCTTTTTGAGATAGGGTCTCACTATGCAGTTCAGGCTGGCCTTGAGCTCACTTTATAGCCCAGGCTGTTCTGGAACTCACAATGATCCTCCTGCCTCAGCCTCCCGAGTGCTAGGATTACAGGCATGCACCACCACACCTGGCTTTACATTGAAAAGTAAATGGGCTGACAAACACTGGAAAATTAACACTACCTCACTCCAGATTGTTCTGGTTTTTTTTATTGTTGTTGTTAAAGTGCATTCTAAATGCAGGAAAAGTTGTATATATTTTTGGAATTTTGCTGTTGTTCCTTTTTTATAATTCTCTTTAAAATTAAAAAAAAACTGATTTATGTATTAGACTTTTACAAGGATACTTATTTCACTAGCAGTAGTCCTTTTGAGAGTCTGATTTAAAATCTGAACAGCTTAAAAACTAATAAAGCTATAATTTCTAGGTAACTGGTCTACCATGTGCTGAGAAATGGAGAGCAGTGGGTAAGTATGTCATTATACAAAGAAAACAATCACCTGCTCACAGTGTGCCCTTAGCTTAGTGTTACCTTGAGTGCTTTGCTGATTTGTTCACTTTTAGCCCCTGTTCGCATTGCTATGGTAACTAACTCTCATCATGTCTCATTTAAGGAGATGGTACTGGGATCATCGTGGTGAAATTTAATCTCATTTTCCTCCAATACACCTCCCAATCAAGGGGCAACTGGTCTTTTCTAAATGCACATGAGCATGTCATATCTGCCTAATAATGCTCAAGTGGTTCCTCAGAGCCATATAGCAAAATGTGCAAATCCCACAAAGTGCATTCTAGGCCCATCACCGCAAAACTCAGCTGACCTTCTTCTGGGTTCCCTCCATTCTCTTCTCCACCTGCAGGGGCCCCTCTCCAATATCCTCTCTGTGAGTGTTGCTCATGTTCCTCTCTCCAGGCTTTCTCCGCTGATCCTCTGCTCTGAAATATACACTACTTCCTTAGTTAAATCTTAATGTCTTAGTGTTTCAGATTAAGTACAAACACTATATTGCAAAGCTTTAAAGCCCTGATTTTATTGAATGAAGTTAGTCTTCCATTTCCAAGATGTTCCTACAGCAATTTGGACAAAAACTTCTTAGCCTGTGTGGTGAAAGCCATCTGTTTGTTGGACTGAGTCCTAAAAATACTCCAAGGTGGGAACAGAAAGCCAGACTATCCCCAGTGACTTTTCTCCCATGTCAGCAGTCTCTGAAGACATTCTCTGATTGCACCTGTTTCCCTTACATGGCGAAATGGTACTTATAGGCAGGGAATATGCCACAGGTAGGTGCTCAGTAACTATTTGCTGAACTCTTTGTTTTTTATTTTGATAACTGTGACCTCATCATTAGATTATTATTTTGTATGTACTTACTTCAGGCCACTGTTCTTGCATTAGTGTAGACTATCATTTACCTGGTTGTAGGCATGTGAGGGCTTCACTGAGCTGGAGAACTTGCTTTCTCGGAGTTCTGTGTCCATGGATGGCAAACTCCTGAAGGAAGACTCAGTTCCTCAGTGGAACTGTTTGAGCAACCATAAAACTTCTCTAATTTCCTCTAGAGAAAGCAATTTAAAGTGCAAGGCAGAATCCATAATATCTTCTATAATCTAGCATTAAACACTATGCATTGTCACTTGCGCTGTATACTCCTGCAGGTGAGTCCAGATTATACATGTTTTTGACCTCACAGGACACAAATCCCAGGAAGGAAAGGTCACTGGGCACCAGTTTGGAGCTGGTTACTACCTCTCACTCTCTGGCCCCCAATTATTCATATCCTTCTAACGGTGAAATACACTCAACTTAGTTCCCTAAGGTTTCAACCCATTAATGCAACAGCTTTAAACCCAAGATTGAATCATCTAACTTTAGTGCTGTTGTGCCAAGAGGCTGAAATGTAGTTCTTTGACGTATCCCTGTAAGCAGTGCCTCTGTCCTAGCAGAGCTGCGTGCTGAAGAGAAGAGTTACATCCTTCCCCTTCCCCTCCCTCCCTCCAACATGCAACTGCAGAACAAGAGTAAGATGACTGCTATGGGTTCTGACTCTTACAAAGGGATAAAGTAGGAGATATGAAGGACTCTGTGGCCTATGATACCTCTGAAATCCAGTGAGAGAGGGCCATGCTGAAAATTTGCAAAACAAGAACTAACTTCAAAGACTATGATTTTAGTTAGTACTTCATCCAACTTTTAAGACTCTTTATGGCTTTATACATTTTCATGGGAGTCCTGAACCTGCAACTTTTGCAATGTTTTCTTACTGTTTGTTGTTTTTCAATATCTTTTTTTTTTTTTTTCCGGTACTGGGGATCGAACTCAGGACCCTGCGCTTGCTAGGCAAGCGCTTATTCCACTGAGCTATATCCCCAGCCCTTGTTTTTCAATATCACTGCCACTAGCATATTTTAGAGCAACTTCCTTTTGAGATGCTGGTTGCAGATTTACCTCTTTTATTTTAATCAAGTAGCAGTATTATTTCAGACAATGTCCAGATGAAACCTTCACTGATCCAAGATAATTGGCCATAAACTACCTGCAGATGTATTTCAAGAACATTAATATGCTGTGTTGATCAACTATACACAGTGACTATTAATCAAGAAAAGGGTGAAGTGCTGACTAATAGAAACCATGCCACATTTCATGCATTATTTTCTCAAATAGTTGCTTCTTACATGTCTTCTCTTTAGAATTCCTTACAAAACTGTCAAATTCCTGAAAGAAGAGAGATTAGGCATGTTTTAAGTGGATATGTTAGTTGTGCCTATAAATACTAGGCCGGAGATAAACACAACAGATTTTATCCAATACTGTGCCAACAGATTCTTTAAGGGTGGGGTGGGTCAGCTAATACTTCGTATCAATTATCTGAGGGGTGGAGTACAAGCAGTGTGATGATGACAGTGTGGTATGGACCGGTTGATTTCCTAAACAAATGGCTACTAAGTGCTTTCTGCATGCCAGATAGTACTCAGCACAATGATTCAGTAGTAAATAAATCAGACTAAATTCTATTGGGAGAAATAAATTCTAATGAGGGCAGGCCAAAATAAAAATATTGGCATTTGCCTCGGGGTGGGGAAAATGGATGCCCCGGTGCCTAGAGATGATGGTGGAATCCAGCAACAGTAGTGCAGGTTTCAGAGATGTGAGAAATCAGACATTCAGAAATTGTTTCTGTTGTAATGGAAGTGCCTGAGAGAGAGACAAAGAGAGCAAACAAGAGAGGAGAGGAGAGAAGACGAGACGAGAGGAGAAAAGGAGAGGAGAGGACTGCTGGGATAATAGTCTGGTTAGAGGAGACGAACTGAGGAGCACCTGCCCTAGGACAGTTCATCTGCAGTCCCAGGGGAGGGCAGAGCCCGGGTCAGAGGGGCACAGGATAAGCAAGTCCTGAGGGCGGGGCTTAGTGGGGCTTTTTCCAGTGCTTTGGATTTTTGAGTGAGATGGGAAGCAGGTCTGCAGATGGGAGGTTAGGAAGGGGTTAAGTGCGAAGTTTTGAGGAAAGAGGAGAGAAGGGAAAGAGTAAGAGAATGGAAGCGAGGCAGACGAGAACTGCCAGGCGGCATTATGGGCCACTTGGTACTGAAGTCATAACCTGCAAGTGAGAGGAGCCAGTGTGTTTTGTGTTTTTATCCAGTGAACACTGGTGCAGGTTCAGGTCAGAAGATGTGTTTTCAGTTTATGTTGTGGTTGTTCTTCTTTTGAGCAAGCAAGAGCAGACAGAGCTTGGGGTGATGTGCACGCAAGACCATCAAAGCAATAGATCATAGGATTTAAAACAAATACAAAGGCTGTGAGGGTGTAGGACTGGTGCTGCAGCACAGCGAGAGAAATAGAGATTTTAGGTCCTGGTGGCAAGTCCAAGAATTTTTGGAGTGGAGCTGCAGAGAGAGTAAGCTGGTAATCTAGGAAAGCGGTTGGCAGAGGTCAGCACACTTGACCTGGTGACTATGAAGGTATTGTAGTAGTTGGTACCAAGCCCAGGGGTGTGACCATGTTACTGGAGGGTTGAATTAATTTAGAAGAGATCAAGGATCTGAGCATAAGAACCACCTTCACAGATACCGAAGAGGTACAGTAGGGGCAGGGCTAGAAAGAGTGAGGTGTGTAATCGTGGGCCAGGAGTTAAGTCCTCAGTGAATAGGGGCTTGGTTCAGGACTGGTTAGAACGGTGTATTCTGATATGGGAGAGTCGCAGTTAAAGGAGGGAAAGGCCGCACCTGGAAAACAGTCATGGGGAACAAAGAGCGTAGAACTGGCACCTTTAGCCTAGGCCTAGAGTACTGCGTGGTGCTGTGGCAGTGCAGGGACCTTACAGAGCCTGATCTTCCTCCAGAGTGAGATTATTGAGGGCAGGTTTGAGCACCAATGCACATCCTAAGGAGCAAATAACGTGAAACCAGTGCTGTCCACTCAGCGTGACTCCCCACACCCCATAGCATCTCCAATGGAAGGCTGGCCCCATCCCTCTAGTTTATCTCCCAGTGAAGAGGCTGATTCTGATGGAGATTCTTCTCTCTCTCTCCCTCTTCCCCCTTTCATATAAATTCATGTTTTCTATCTAATGCATTTTTCACCTGTACACTGAATTTGTATTTAATCACAATTCATGTAAGCTTTGTGCATGTCAGTCTGAAATCCCCACAGTAGATGATAAATACATGCTGATTAGTTGATATATGAAGAATGTGAAATCAAGTAGGCAACTTGCAGCCATAGACAATCAGGGAAAAATGGATGATAGGATTTTGAGAGAATTGCGGATTCACAGGATTTTGTTCCTGGACCAGAGCTAGATATTTGCAGAGCATTGCAACATTTAGTCCATGGACTGGCTTACCTAATGTGGTTGGAGGCTACCCCCAGCTGACATGGGACAACAGCTCCACTGAGGCCCCTGGAAAGGAAGATGATGAAAGGACTGGCCTGAAGAGCTGACCCTCAAAGAACTGATCAAGATTCACATTTGATTGCTCCTGGCCTGTTTCTTCTGAAGCATATTCTCAAAAGGCCATGGGACCCTGGGGCCATGTGCAGGGTAAAGTCCCGTGAGGCCTATATTTCTGCAGCTCCCTCCTGCTGCTGACCTAGGTGTGACATGGTCACCCCAGTGCCTGCAGCCCACTGGCCATGTCCTGACTCCCGTCTTGGCCATTCCCTGGCTCAGCAGGAGCTTACTGAAAGAAGCATTGCAGCCTGAACTATGTGAGTCTGAGGGGCACCTCCAGAGGCTGGGGTGACCACCACATTCCAGAGTCCCCAACTAGAGACTAACCCAGCCTCTGATTTATTGCCAAGCCAGGAGCCTTCTCCTGTTGGAGATCCTCCCACAGCTCCTCCTCCTGCCTTTGCAAAGGTCTTTGTTTCAGATTCTGCACATTGTTCATCCGGATCCCGGTGATCTGGCCAGTGATCCACCCATTTGAGCTCAGCCCAGGATTCATCATCTTAGAAGGCTTACACAGACCACTTCCCTCCTTCCTCCTATCCTCTACATTTAGGGGCCCACAAATATGCAGTTATCTCTTTGGAACCAGAGAAGTTGCTGACTTAAAAAGCCCAGTTATTTCTGACCAGTTGTGGCTAAATTGGGTGCTTTGCATATCCCATGGTGTAAGTATTTGCATATTCTATTTGCATCATTTTTGGAATGTGCCCAGTCTGAGAGCAAGGACATCCAACTGCAAATATTTTTTTGCAGGGATTGTCTTTGTGTGTGTCCAGGTGTTGGAGAGATATTTTAAAATTTCTTCATTATCTGAAGAGTTCAGGGTCTGTTGAACCTAATACACAATAACAGGAACCTCATTTTTGAGCTGTTCATTTATAGACTTGTCACAACTTGGTGTGCTGTGGAGTAGCAACTCTGACAATAAAAAGGTTAGAAAGTCTCTTTTTTATTTAAGCTGAGATTCAAAAGACATTTATAGAAAATTCAATGTCTTTTGAAAATGTGGCATGGTGGATAATGACTGTTTCTTCCCACTTTCCAAAGCACATAGGAAGTGAGAAATTAAAAACTGAGTTATAGGAGAGAAAAACAACCAAGATTATCCAGGGAGAAAATACACATTGAATAGGGTCTTGTCTGCTGATTGGTTTTCATTGTTTGCAAGTAATTTTTTTGAGGGGGCGTTGTTCTGGGAAAAGATTTCTGTAGAGTAAGGACACAGTTATAATAGAAGACATAGTGACCTAACACTGGTGTTATCCATTCCCACCGGACCCTGCAGCACCGCTGCTGACTTCTGACCTGAGCGCATTATTTCGCTCCTTGTTTTCTATTCTGGGCAATGAATACATTCACTTAGGTTACTGTGGCCCAATAGAAATACAGTGGCAACATTATATTTTAGATATAGCTTTAAAGTTTTGAAATTTTCTCATTAAAAGAAGTAAAAAGAAATCGGTGGACTTAATAACAACGTATTTTATTGAGCTCAATATGTCTGAGACATCTTCCCAACTTACAATCAATATAAAAATAACTATGAAACAGCCATTTTCAGTTCTTTTGCTTGTACCACTTCAAAATCTGGTGGATATTTAGACTTGCAATATATCTCTCCTAGATCAGCAGCATTTCAAAAGCTTAGTGACTACACAGAATTGTGGCCAGTGTACTGACGTAGAGGTAGAGGGGTTGTGTGCGTCTTTTCTGGCCTGACATTGTGGGCGTGTAAATCAACGCCTTTGGAAGGACTACTTCTGTTTACTTTCTTAGTTATCTTTTCTCAAGTAAAGTATCAGAGGCTATAATAGCTTCAAAAAATGAACTGCAATAGTTTACTTGTTCTAACTCTGCACCAAATATTGTTCTTAGCATTTAAACACATTATGTATTTAATCCTCACTGGGACATGAGAAAGTGGATGGTTTCTATTGTGCCTATCTTAGAAATGACAAACCTGAGGAACAGCGAGCCTCTGTGAATTGTTCAAGGTCACTTCCAAGGTGATAAGCAGAGATTTCAGCCTGGCATCAGCTCTTAGTGTGGAACCTGTGTGGAGAGACTCACCACTCCTGATGTTGCAGCTGGGGTGGACCATGACGAAGGCAGCGTCCAGACAGCACCTCAGGGTGGGAGTGGGATGAGCTGTGAGGCTTCTTCCTGGAGGCTCTACATTGCAGACCTTTCTTTTGTTCTTTTTCTTTTCTTTTACTTTTTTTTTTTTTCCTCTGTGTTTTGGAGACAGGGTCTTGCTATGTAGCCCTGGCTGGCCTCAAACTCACAACAATCTTCCTGCCTCAGCCTCTCAAGTGCTGAGATTAGAGGTATGCACCATCATAACCAGCCATGCTGACCTACTTTTCAGCAAAGGCGAACTTCCCGACACTTGCTGGCATCCCATGGGCCACATGGAGCACGTGGTTGGAGCACGTGGACTGAAGGTCTGATGTGGCTTCCTGGCCCTGTCCACCTCCCAAGTCGCCTCCCAGAGAGGCAACATTGGGGACTACATCTTTGTAAAAACTACCCTCTCCTTATTTGAGAATTTTCTCTGAAATTGAAGTTGTAGCTTCTGATTCTCACTGTCCCCTTGTCAAAATTAAACAGCTTGAAGAATGGAGAAGAAACATTGATTAATTCTTGCCTTACAATTTGCAGGTTAATAGTCACAGGGTTGGCGAATCTGGAATCCTTGTGGAAGCTGTTTTCCAAGTAAGAGCAGAGTCCCTTTCTTAGGACAGCAACATTCCCTGAAGGCCACCCTCCACCACACTCAGCATGACACTGCCTGGGAAGGGACACTGTACACTGGCTTCCCCTCCTTACAGTGCAGTATGGTGTTTCTGAGTCCTGAGTCCTCACAGAGTTCCTAGAAGAGGGCTTTGGCTTCAGAATGGGGCTGGGTTCATTTTGGGGCACAGTGCTGGGATCAGAGGCCCTGGGCATTGGACTGTGATTTAGCTTTGTCTTAAAGTAGAAGGAACACCCAAAGATTTCAAGGAAAGGTTGAGTGGACAGACTCAGTGTAGCTGAAAAATGAACGAGATCTCCAAAAGGGAGAATGAAACAGGTGTATAATATCCACTAAAGCCAACACAAATATTCTGGGATTAATATACACAAAAATGTTGAGAAAGGTGATTTTAAAGAGGCTACTTATCAAAGATCACAAAGGCTGAAATCTCTTTTCATCCCAAACCCTTGACCACAAACCTCCCAGCTCTGCCTTCTTTGATAGGGGCTGGGCCAAGCGATGACTTTAGGAGTCCACATCATCTCCTCCCTCATTCTCTCCCACCTCCCAACACGCTGCCTTTGTAATGCACCCCAGGGGGCCCATATTTACTCCTGTGTTGTGGGTGGCCTTCTCTGCACGCCTTGAGCATTGGGAGCACTGATGAATCCTGTAGTCACTCTATGTCCGCTCACCTGGGACTTGGTTCATCACAGGAGCCTGATAGAGAAACCTGCAGGTCTCAGATGGGATGAACACACACAGGAGAGAACACACATACAGGGTTATGTTCTTGGGATCTGAGAAACTCCCAGGCTTCCCTCATCTTCTTAAGCACATGATTTTATCTCTTAACATTTTTTACTGGACCAGGGATATAGCTCACCCTCACAGCACCAGCCTGGCAAACATAAGGTCCTGAGTTTGATTCCCAGTATCAAAACAAAAAAATATTTTATCTCATGTTTTACAGCAAGTATAATACTACATGGTTAAAAAACATATAAGAGAATTACCATGTGTTGTGTGCATGTGCCAACTCCTCATGCTAAAGGTATTTATTTTGTGATGTAAACAGGGTAATAAAAATGAAAATTTAAAAATAAATAGTAGAATTTAAGAAGTAGTATTAATGTTTTAATCAAAACACTTTTTTACTATAACTGCATTGAGTTTAATGTTAACTATTACCAAGGAGCTCAGATGAAGATGTTCATAGTCCAGGAAGCCGGGGAGCTTATTTTTCAGGGCTGTGTAAGGAGTGGCACATTGCAGAATGATGTAAAGTAAGTGTCCTGATTCCATTGATAATTGGTGAAGATGATCCTGTCCTGAGCCTGAACATATCATTTTGAGTACTCAGGATTTTATGAGAAAATGTTCTTAACAAGCCATGCTTTCTCATAAGTTCCTATTTTATAAATACAACTACTCCTTAGTTTAAGATGGGTCTTGGTCCGATAAACCCACTGTATGTTGAAAATATCTCCCAGAAGAGAATGGGGGCCATAGGAACCGCAGCTGCACACTGAGAGGAGGATCAGATTGCGCATCACCAGTTTCAGAAAACACCAAATCACAAATCTGAAACGTGATTTCTACTGAACTCGTACCATTTCATTAGCCCTGTGCAACCTGAAAGGTTGCAAGTCAATCCATCGTAGCTTTGAAACTGCCTACACTTCTTTTCAATAATATTATTACTAAGAGCACTGCTTTCAATAAAATAAAAGCAAAGCTGAATCTAGGAAAATCTCTCAATCTACTAAGTGAGCTAAGATGCTTGCTCCATTTAGAACTGGGAGTTGGGCTTCATGTTATATTCCTCAGTGAATACCATAGTGGAAAGATAATATCTTCTAGGTCTGTTTTATATCCTATTACAGTCTTAATTTCAGAATTTCATGCTGGTCTTCCTCTACTCACATTTCACCATGGTTACCATGGTAAATAAATGATTAGCCTTTAATCTCAATCTCCATTTCAGATAAAGTATCAGATGATTTTAATTTCTTCTTTCTCTTCCTCTTCACCCTCTCCTTCTTCCTCCTCCTTTTTTATTCTTTTGAGACTAGGTCTCATTATATCACTTAGGTTCATCTTGAACATATTATGTAGGCCATGCCGGCCTTAAAGTTCCAGCAATCATCCTGCCTCAGCCTCTGGAGTGCTGAAATTATAGGTATACGTCACACTTGACGATTTTTATTTTGAAGCGACACTAAGATGTTTGATGGTTAATGCAAGCAAAAGCAACTTGAAAGGTCACATTTACATCTTTCTCTAAATGAAG
>PVLD010007460.1:20278-83674 GCA_004027595.1 Dinomys branickii | reverse complement strand
CCAGAGGATCTCAAGTTTGAGGGCACCTCTCGCAACTAAATGAGACTTTGTCTCAAAATAAAAAAATAAAGGGCTGAGCATGTATGTTAGCTGTACAGTGATGTATCAATAAAATTGCTAAACTGCTTTAATAACCTTACTAAACATTTAAGGAACAAATAATACCAAATCTAGAAAAACTCTTGTAGAAAATGGAAAGGTATAGTTAGATCTATCTTGGTTCTTCACTAGGCTCATACTAGTCTTGAACACAGACATGAACACCTTCCACAAGACACACTGGCAAACTGAGTCCAACAATATGCAAAAATGAAACACATCATGACCCCAGTGATGCACTCAGGTCTCCACAATGAACAGCAACATAATTCACACTATTAACAGACTAAGAACCTCACTATCATTACAACAGATTTAGTGAAAACATAATATTCAACTATTTATGATAAAAATTCCCAGAAAACTAGTAATAGTGAGCTTTCTTAACCTAACATAGAACATTTATTAAGAACCTAGAGCTATTAGATTGTTGGTGCCCCCATGATGCTACATCCTAATTTATGAAATCTGTGAACATTTTATCTGATGCGGCTAAGGGGAATTAGGTTGTCAGTAGGCTGACCTTGAATGGGAGAAAAGTTATCCAAGGTTATTTGGGTGGGCCAATGTAAACAGAAAGGTTTTTAAAGGGGGAAGAGGGAGGCAGAAGAGAAAGACACCGAAATGTAATCCAGACTTTAAAGATGGAGAAAGGGGACCATTAGCCAAGGAATGCTCTGTAGCTGTAAGAAAGCAGATTCTTCTCTACAACCTCTGGAAAGGCATGCAGCCCCACTGCTAACATGATTTAGCTTAGTGAAAAACCAAGCTAATTTGTGTTGTTTAAGCCACCAAGTTTCTGGTAATTTGTGGTAAACAGGAACAGAGTAAGGATATTCTCTTTCACTACTCTTTAATACCAAAGCAGAAGTCCTATTTCCTGCTGAAAGTAGAAGGGGAAGGGGAAGAGGGAGGGGAAGATGGAGAAGAGTGGGAAGGGAAGAGGAAGGAAGGAAGGAGGGGACAGGGAGAAAAACAAAGGACATTCAGATTAGAAAGAACCATCTGAAAATTAACTTGTAGGTAACATGATTATGTAAAAATCCCAGAGTCTTGAAAAGAAATAAAGCTCGAATTAATTTTGGAAGGTCATAGGGTAAAAGGTTAGTATGTATACTTGCTTTGGTATTCGTTCTTGCGTAATTCCTAAAATCCCTGGGATCCAACCTGCAAAGTTAAGTCTTTTTTTTGTGTTAATAAGCTGCCTGGTGAACCAGCACTCTCCAGGCTGGCTACCAGGAGGACCAGGCTGGATTGAAAGGGTGGGACTCTTATTCCTACTCCCCAACTTCAGAGGTAAACATGAAGGGCTGAAGGCTGAGTTGATCACCAATGGCCAATGATTTCATCAATCATGTCTAAGTAATGACGCTTTCGTAAAACCCAAAAAGAATAGTTTTGGCAACTTCCCAACAACTGAAAACACCAAAGCTTCCAGGAAGGTGAGAAATAAGGCATCATGTGTGCTGAAAGAGTGACATACTCCAACTCCATACAGACACAGGACACTTTCAGATCTCATCCTATGTATCTCTTCACCTGCCTTATTTTATTGTATCCTATAAAACATCCTTTATAATAGTCTATATAAGGGTTTTCCCTTCTTCTGTAAACTATTCCACTAAATTAAATCCTATGATGGGAATTTAAAAATTTTTTTGGCAACACTGGGAATTGAGCTATCCCCCCTCGGCCCTTTTTATTTTGACATGCTGTCTCTTAAGTTGTCAAATTGCTCAATCTAGGATCAAATTTGGAATCCTCCTGTCTCAGCCTCCCAGAGCATTGGTATTACAGGCATATACTCCTACACCCACCTGGGAACTCTGGAGGTTGGTAAAAACGAACTAATCAGCCAAGCAAACAGACAAAATAACCTGGAACCTGTGATAAGCAGAAGTGGAGGTGTGTTGTAGTGGGACTGACCACTAAATCTGTGGGATCAGATGCTATCTTCATAAAAATTGTTTTTGAATTAGAAGACACTTAACTGATGATCTCTACAGAAGAGATTGCTTGCCTAGTGTGTGGGGAAGAAGTTACACACATTTGGTTAGAGAAGTTTTCTGTATTGTGGGGTGAATAGGAGAGACTAGGTTTGTTTTACTCCTATATCCTCAGATGAGTCAATTTTGTTAGACCAGCAGGGTACCACTCAAAATGGTATTAGCCCCCAAACAAATGAAAAACCCAGAAATAGGCACAATTCCAACAATACATGTGAGAATCTTTATGCTGAAAAGTAGAGAGTATGCTTATTTATAGAGCAGAAGACTTTACTGTTTAGATATCAATTCTCAAGTTGATGTACAGACTCAATGCAATTTTCATCAAAATCCCAGCAAGCTTTCAGCAAACATTTAACACATTTGCACTAGCTTAAACCACATTCATGACTGTCCTGTCAGGCAGTTTTTTTACTAATTTTTTAGTAAAAAAATCGGTAAAAGTGGTACAAGCTGCCCAATGAGACAGTCATGCATATACCACCAATGGTCCAAGCTGGCTAGCAAGAAGACATATGAATTATGGCCATCATGAATATATTAAACGGCAGATTCCAAAGTTTACATGAAAATGTGTAACAGTTCTATGTAAGAGGAAAAATGTTGGAGGACTTAACACTATTAAATTTCAGACTTTCTATAATGCTACAGTAATCAAGATAGTGGTGTATTCATGAAAGGACACACACACACAAAACGAAGAAGTGAGCCAAGAAACAGACCCATACAAGCATGTTCACCCAGTTTTTGTTAAGAACAAAGGAATTTAACATAGAAAAGACAGTATTTTTAGTAAATTGTCTTAAAAAAATGGTTCTCCATATACAGTGAATCTCAACACATCCTTCACACCTTTTATGAAATGTAACTCAAAAGGGAGCACAGACCTAAACATCAAACAAAATGGTAACATACTTTGAAAAAACAAGAGAAAAACCTGTGATAATAATGTTAGGTAAAAGAATTATGGGACCGGGAATATAGCTCCGTGGCATAGTGCCTCCCTGGCAAGTGCAAGGAAGGTCCTGAGTTCAATTCCTGGTACCCTCCCCCAAAAAGGAATTCTTAGTGTAATACCATAAGCATGAACGTATAAAAGCAAAGCTAATAAACTGGACCTTATAAAAATGAAAACCGTTTACTTAGCAAAGACAATGTTCAAAAATAGAAGATAAGCCACAGACTGGAAAAAAATACTTGCTAATCATATTTCTAAATGCCATTTTCCCACAAAAAGGAACTAGGCTCATTAAAGAAATGGCTGATTCTGAGATGAACACAGTAAACAACACAATATGAGAAGTCTAGATAATTTTGTAGTACCAGAAAATAAAGATATGCTTAAAAAAGGGAGAGGGGGCAAAGAACTAATCCAAAGAAGGCAACCTGTAAGAGTTCTTAATAGCAAAAGCTAAACAAAGAATAAAATAATATAGAATAGTAATGGATTACAAATCCCTCAAATAACAAGGCTTTACTGATATAAATAGGGGAAATGGGACAAATCTTCCTTAGAGAAGAAATTCAGTCAGTAAATGTAGAAGAATGGATGGTAGAAATAGAAAATTCCCATTACAGTATCACAGTAGCTATCTGTGGACAAGATTTACCAATGAATACAAGTTGACAATCTCTAATTCAAAAACCTCACATGCTCTGAAATCTAAAACTAATGTAATACTCAAAAAGTTCTAAATTTGGTATTTTCAGGTTAAGGATACTTAATTGGTTAATTTACTATGAAATTATTCTTAAATCAGAAATACACTAGACTCTCCCAGGCCTATGCATTTAGAATAAGCAACTTGTACTAAAATTAGTGGGCAAGCCCTACAGGAGAAAGGAAGTGTTTGCACAGGCTCTAGGTAATCTCCATAAAATATACCAACTACTGTAGTGGTTGTAACAACTGACCAGAAATTCTTTAATACTATCTCTTCTAAGAGATGAAGTTTAATTTTGCTCCCCTTCAGTGTGGGCTGAACTTAGTGAGAACTGCTTCTAAGGAATGCAGCAAAGAGAAATATTGTTAACTCTATAGTGAGAAATGTGCACAGCACTTTAACCAAAGTTAAATTCACCAGTAGGTAAGACATACTGCTATGTGTTCTCTGATATGATAAGAGCAAAGCACACCAATATAGGACTTTCCTCAAAATCTAATACCTCAATCTAACCGTAAGAAAACATCTGACAAACCCAAACTGAGAGAGGGTTTAGAAGAGACTGGGTTGCTACTTTTCAAAAGTATTAGATAATGAAGGCTATAAAAGACAAGGAAACAAACTTTCAAAGATTGGAGAAGATGAAGGAGACAAGACAAATTCAATGTGGTACCTAGACTGTATTTTAGAAAAGAATACAAAAAATGGGAGAAATCTGAGTAAAATGTATAGTTCAGCTAGTAGTATTAAAGCAATATACGTCTTAGTTTTGATAAGTATATTCTGATAATGTATTGTGCTAAAATTAGAAGATGAATGAAGGATATCTGGGTACTACTTTATTCACCAATCTTTTGTAAACCTAAAATTAAAGGTTAAAATTATATATTGATATGTGTATGTATCTTTGTACGAGGAGAAAATATACTCTAGAATACTTAACATTTTTGGATGGTGCAATTAAAAGAGTATTACATTTTTAGCTTATGCACGAACATATTTTATTTGTAATAGTAAATTTCTAAATATGATTGTAATGTACATATTCTTTGGTAATCCACTTATGTCCATTAAGAATATTGTCCCATGTCAGTAAAATTGTCCCATTTCAATAAAAATATATTTTTATTCTTAGTAGAGAGCTGTATACAGCTTAATGGAGGCACCTTAATTTACATTAAATACACTTTAGTCATTTGGAATTTTTAATAGTTAGCCCATTTATCTTCTGTGATTCTGCCTATTTATATTCTTGATTCATTAGTCTGACACTGTTAAAGTGTTTCCAGTTTACTGTCTGCTTTTCTACATTATCTTTTTCTTCCCCGAACCTAAGTTTAACATTTTTATATGACCAAGCCTATTCAACATTTTCCTTTATTACGTTTATCTTTAAAAAATCTGCAAGAGATTGAGGGAAGGGAGGGAAAAGGTGTGAAAAAAGAATTAAGATGTGTTATGTACATGTACCAATTCTGCACATGTGAACATGTACTGCAAACATGTACTAATTAAAAAAAGATCTGCTAGTAAACCCCTCTTTGCCCTCTAAAGTTATCTAATGATAACTTTTCACAATCTTTTCCTGTTCTCCACCGGGAAGACTTGTGTCCACACTCCACTAAACTTCGCACTTGTCTTTGCCTATGCTGTGGCCAATAAATATGAGTTTACATGATGTTCACCACAGTCCAGCATACGCTTTCAAAGCACTGCCCTTTTCCTGTTAGTGCAAGAATGCACTGTCTCAGGGGTGCTGCTGCTTCAGCTGGGACCCATGAACCAGACAGCGTGTGAAGGAGAGCCACAGGCCACTGATTGGCAGGTGTCAAAACGTAACTTGTAAAAAATAAATAAATAAGTAAATAAAGTAACTTGTAAGTAAGGAAGAAATTTTATTGTTAAGGCACCAAATTTTTGTGATTATAGTGTAGTAACACAAATTAATACAACCATCTCTATTTTCTTTTGAGGATGCTAGTTTCATTTTGGAGTAAAGAGCAATTTGGATAGTGTACTTTTGGAGTTGCCAACCTTTTTCCATTCAAGTCTATTTTAAGATAGACTTTATCTGATGTACATAAGGGACAGTCATCCTACAATATTTAGGAGGAGAAGAGTATTTCACTAAATTTTCCAAAGTACTCATAATACCTGGAAAGTAAATAAGGGGGAAAAAGCACAAAATAACCACTGTAATATGAACTTACTTAAAAATTTTAAACTTTTAAAATAATGTTTATTTTTCTCCAGTATTTGAACAAAACAAACACCTAAGGAAAGCATTCAGTGTTTACTTCCTGGTGCTGCAGACCTCCGCACACTGCCATGTGCTCTGGGTAGAAGGATAGCAGTGAAGTAGCATTTTACAGGTTTCGGCACCAGACACAGGTTTGGATCTCAGTTCTACCAATCTATTAAGAGATGTGACCTTCTTTTCTCTGATATTCACCTTCTCATCCTTTATAAAGTGGGAATATGAATCAATTTCACTGCAGGAGGAATAAATAATATAAAGAACTTAAGTCAGAGGAAAGATTGAAATCACAATATGCAAAGTATCAAGTATCAGCACATGGGTGATACCTGAAATACATGAAAGTTCCAAGAGAAAATTTATACTAGATAGAAAACCAGGTGAACGAGCCAAAAAACAGTTTAGAAGAATAAGCAGTCACAAGTGTTGACTACTCCACAGAGGTGAAATTTAATGAAGAGAGAATAGTAGGTTTGCCAAATGTATTTGTAGGAGGGAATCTTTACCTTTTTACAAACATAGGACTATGAGGGGGTGTCATAGAAGCCAGGTTCCACTGAATAGAATCTGAAAAAGTAGAAGCCGCAATAATATGGTAATGAAGGGGAAAAGTAATCTGTGGCAAGTCTCTTTTTTAAGACCACTGTAACTAAATCCGAGCCAAAGTATTTTATTGGACTCCAAAATTAAGTCAGGTAGCTTCTGTATCTCATGTGACAAAGATTCTTAGAAAGCTGTATACCTGTTCCCAATGTAGTCTGTGCTGGGTAGGTAAAATGGGGAACAGAGGGGATTATAAATTGGAAGGAAAAATGAACAAAGAAAAACAAATTTAGTGCCTGCCAGTTAGTGAGTTTCCACCACACGCAGTGCTCTGGGCTGGTTTCTCTATGACAGAGCACAAGGGCAGCTACAGTGCTGGCTCCTCCTACACTACATCACACTGCTTTTCTGAATGAAGGGGAATTGTTTTTTGTCCACATAGCCAAACTTTATAGACATAATGTAAAGTCTTCTTCCCTTTCTTTTGGCATTACTGAGGATTGAACCCAGGGCACTCAGGGTGAGCTATATCCTCAGCTCTTTCTTGAACTTTTTATTTTGATAGTGTCTTGCTGAATTACTAAACTCACATTGATCACACTGAGCGATCCTCTTTCCTCGGCTTCTGAAAGTGCTAAGATAACAGGTGTATGCCATCACCTGGAACTCTAAGTATTTCTTCTGATTTTATAATCAAAAAGATTTATCTTCTGATTTTTCTGCTTAGTACAGTTTTCTTTAGTAAGTGCTGCTGTTTTAAATTTTACAATGAGGCATTTGCTTGAGACTTCTTTTTGGGGGATGGCAGGGAGAGTACTGGGGATTGATTCTAGGGCCTTCACATTGAACTGCATCCTCAGCCATGCTATGACCCCTAGCCCCTTTCAAATTCTGAGACAGAATCTTGTCAAGTCACTAAGTTGCCCAGGCTGGGCTTTAACTTATAAACCTCCAGGCCTTAGCCTCCCAGAGTGCAAGATTTACAAGTGTGCACCACCATGCCCACCTGAGACTTCAACAGACATTTCTAACTTTAAAAAAGGGTTTTAGGTATTTCTTTACAAATATTTTAAAACTAAAGATTTAAATGCATAGTTCATATTTTAAAATACATTTAAATCTGAATTCAGCTTTTGTTTAGTATTATAATCAGTACTTACAGAAAGTCAGGCTGACAGGTCACAAGTAAGTCACTTATCTTCCCAACTTCCCCCTAATACCTTAGAATGGCTCTGACATTTTGCATAGCTTAAATGCCATTGATTAATACTATGGCAGCTAAGAATATTTTAGGAACAAAGGGGCTGTTCTGCCAAAACATGAAATCACTCAAAAAATGGAAAAAATTCAACAGAGCACTTTAGTTACAAAGTGCTTTCAGAAGAATAGTTTAACTTGACCTTTAGAATACCACTTTACATGGGTGGGGTACCCTGTTTTACAAAGGAGAAAACTTGCAAATACAGAAGATTAATAGGTTCTCCCAAGTCACAGGTAAGGGGTGGAGCCAGCAGTTAAAGTCAGGCTCTTCCAAATTCAATTTGTTTCTTTCACCTTACCATAGTATTTGAAGAATCTTGGGGTAAAAAATACAATGTTTTCACCAATTTCAAACCTTTTATCTATACATACTTTTATTTTCATTTTGTCTTAGCCATTTCCATATTAAAATCTTAAGCTAAATATTTAGTAACTTTTATTCTGTTATAAGTGGCAAAACCATTTTTAGCAATGAAGTTACTTTCTGAGAATAACTTTGTCTACATTTCATAGATTTTTGACATGTACTGTTTTCTTTTGTGTGTGTGGTGCTGGGGATTGAACCCCAGGCCTCCTTGCTCATACTAGACAAGTCCACTACCATTAAGCTACATACATTCCCAGCCATTCTATGTAGTACTTTTTACTGTTGATGCCTGCCTATTTTAAGATTTTGTCAGTAACATGGTATTCTTAGCATTAATCTATTTTTAAGGACTCTTTATGTGCTATTTTGAAAAGAAAAATATTCATTAAAACATGGAATGGCCACCACATATTTACTTTATTAAAAATAAATCAAATATAAAAGTTTAACAGTTAATGTGAATACACATGATACTCCTTACTGAACAATGCTACTCATAGAAAATAATTTTTAACCTAGCCAGTTGGATGGAGCAAATTACAAACATAGCAAAGCTGCATCTCACATTTCCTATGGGGTAACTAGAAAATGTTTCTGATTAAAGACAGACAAAATCTTATTAGCCATTTTTAAAACACAGTTTCCTAAACAAAAGCTATTTCAGCACAATCCTCTCCAGTAAAAAAAATAAAAATAAAAAAATCCCAGTATCATTAGCTTTAAAGACACATGTCACAGAGTTTGTGGATGTACTCACCCCACAACATCTAAGTAAGTGGGATATGTGTACCTGTTCTTCATTAGACGGACTTCTCTCTTTCGCGCTGCTTCTTCAGCAGGCTGTGCGGGAAGTGCAGGGGAGGACGCCATGACAACTCCAGGGGCGATGGTGCTGGTGGGTGCTGTGCGGATCTGGTATGTCTGTACATCTCCAGAGGCAGCTGAGAAGAAAAACAGCAAGCAAGGGGTAAGACACAAACATTGTCACTTGACTCAACTTTGTCTGCCAATCATCAATCTGAACATACTTTTTGGATTAGAAGAGAAACAGTAAGGAACACATGATTTTGGCTAAAATGTCAAAAAACAAAACAAAACAAAAAAAAAACAGCTGCTTTTTGGGTCATTACTCAGAAATAAATCCAAATTTAATGTATTTATTAGAATAGACACTTGGGTAAGAGAGGTTGTAATCTGTGTCTATTTGATCTTATATTTATCTTTCATACCAATGTTCTGTTCTGTTGTTAACATGCTTACCAACCTTAAGTCTAAAAAGGAAGTAGGGCACAGCTGGCTTGATCTTCCTAGACAGTATAGTCCTCAATGTCTTCCTTTGATATTGGTAAATTCATATTAAAAAATTTCAAGTAGACTCTTGCCACGACATAAAAACGACCATGATTTTTCATAAAATAGCAAGATAGAAAAGAAAATAAAGCATAATGGTCAACTATTGTAAATTTCTAATGTAAACAAATGGCAAGTATGAAAAAGTGTACAGTTTGATGCCAATTATCTGTAAACATGGTTTTAGTGTAAATAATGGCTAAGTAAACTCAAATTTTATTTTTCTAACTAAACAATTCACCATTTGTGAAAAGAAGCAATCACTATTTGTCAAATTGCTTCTAAAAACTGTGTTAAGGAATATGCTGTTCTAAAATGAGAAACCTAACACTATGAGAGAATATGAAGGTCTTTATAAAATTATCCATATTTAGGTATCAATATTACTTGAAATGTGTAGTTTGAGTGGAAAAGATTTATATACTAAACATGTTACCATCTTCAAACTGACGTTCAGAATTCAAATTCACTGACATCCTGCTTTACAATTTTTGAGTACCTGCATGTAAAGTGAAAAGGTGTTTTACTCCCATTAATAAGCAAAATATTCAAATATTATTTGTTTAATAACAGAATATGTTCTGTAAATACATTAAGGTCCTTTAAATTATGACTTTCTAGTTGGTGTTTCAGAATTATGCAAGATGATATATGAGGGGATACAAAATGTCATTACCTAACAGGCAAATTATTAATGAAAATATTTTTCAAACACAAATTTATTAATTCCTCAATCTATAAATTTCAAATCTGGTATAAATCATATTCTTGTGGTATTCAAATGAATTCAACAAAAAATGGTCAACTTCTCTCAATAGATTCCTGAAATAAGTAAAACATACTAAATTAGTAAGAAAAAAGCCATTTCTATAATTCATCAAGATTTAACAACTACTTTTTCTCAAAACATCAGAAGACTTGCATACTATCACGTTTTTTGGAGTATAGTGTTTTCATCTGAAAGAAAAATTGATGAATTTAGAAAAGAGGATCTAAATTTCCCTTGAATAAAAAGTGAGATACAGAATTCTGAACCTCCAAAATTCTTATCAGTCACTAGCACAATTTTCTTTTTTACTAGCACAATTTTCATTTGACACAGGATTTAAAAAATAGGGCAAAATAGGAGGAGGCAGGGTCCTACTCAGATCTAGGAGAAATCATTCCTACCTTATGATTTCTTTCTAACTTACTCTGTTTCTCCCATCTCAAATCCTAGAGGTGTTCAAGATGCATATTATATTTTAAAAACTGAAAATAGTTGTTTTTATGCCATGACATTTTGGTCCAAGTGGAATAATGGAAGAGCTCATAGAAAATTTTATTAAAGGAAAGATAACTATGTTTAATAATGCTTTGGAACATGATACTTACTTGTTTTGAAAGTAAAGATTAAATTTTAATCTTTCAGAGAACCACACCTGTGAGCTCTGAATTTGCTTACCTTGAACAACAACTTGGTTGCTGGGCACTAAGATCTGCTGTCCATCAGTGGTCTGTGCATACTGTAGGATGGTAGTACCCGGCTGGGTGGCAGCTGCATTGGTCATGGTTAATGTCTGAAGGCCCTGTACCCCATCAGTACCATTGTTAGCCAGCTGTATTGCTCCTCCCTGGGTAATGGCAACTACAACCCAACAAAGTTTATTGTTACAACTTTAATTAATACTATAGAGAGATGTTTAAAACATATTTAATTCAATGTAGAAAATCTGCAGAGATAATCCTAGGTGAGATTACAAAGACCAGTACCAAGAACCATCAACTTTCTACCTAGGAAAACCACTTTCAATTTTTATAACAGAAATGCACCCTCCAAACTTCATTATAAGTGATGATAATGGCTGTTAATAATTCTAAAAACAAAGGCAAATAGAAAAATAGTAATTGCTTTTGAAGTTATTTGGTTCATAGTTATTTGGTTCATAGGTTACCTTTGTGACCCATACTTTATTCTAGCATGAACTACACAATGTATTAAAATTTGCTGCCAGAACGGTAAATACATAATTTGATGGAAGGAAATGTGACTGTTCGCTACTTTCATGCACAGGGGTAAACATGTAACAGGCACCGAATAAATGGTTATGTGTACTTAGAATCAAACTCAGGGATACTCTGCCACTGAACTACATCCCCAGCTCCAGCCACCCATCCACCCATCCACCCATCCACCCATCCACCCATCCATCCACCCACACACCCACCCACCCACCCATCCATCCATCCATCCACCCATCCACCCACACACCCACCCACCCATCCATCCATCCATTCTGTCAGAGAGAACGTTGCTTATTTGCCTAGATAGGACTCAAATTTGTGATCCTCTTGCCTCAACTCCCTCAGTCTTGGGATTACATGAGTGTGCCACTATACCCAATACTGTATATTTAATTAGTACTTTTTTGGGGGGCTATACAGCAATGAACTCAAGAGGAGTAGAAGGAAGAAAAAAATTGGTATGAAAAAATTTGGGCTGTAGTTCAAGGTCTATCACTGAACTTTTATCTGATTCTGTTGTCTCTTCTGTAAAAATAGTTACCCAGTATAACTGTTGTAAACATTAAGTAAGGTCATGTATATAAGAATACTTTAAAGTATGATCCCACTGATGTTTTTCTCTATAATACCTATGCATACTCTAGATCACTCCCAAAGGAGCTGAGATAGTGTAACTGATGTCTCTACTGCTATATGATTCTACCAGAAATTTAGACAAAAAAAATATAATTAAGTATAAACAGCTGAGATTTCACACGTGTATGTAACAGGACAGCAAGTATATGAAAAATAATGGAAGAATACCTATCACCTATGGAGAGGGATAAAAAGGAATCTTTATGTTTAATAGTACTATAACCCTCTTAACACTTGATATTTGACAACCGTATGTTCATTTTGTAAGTTAAGAGATATATAAATGTTGCTGTACATGTGGGTATTCATTATATTGCTTAATACAACAAAGCCACATGTGCAAAAGAGAGGAAAGGGATAAAGATAATGAATAAAGCTTATAAAATCTCAAAGTATTAATCTCTTACAACTAGTAGTTTTTAGCCACTGGAGAAGAAATCAAGTAAGTAAAGGGATGATAGTACTTCTCTAAACTTAACTTCCCTCTTTCAGCTTCAGGTGTGTTTCTTTCCTGAAAAGCATGCTTTCTAGTTCAAGCGGGAAATTCTGCCATAGCGAATCTCTGTTACTGACAGGAATATTTTATATACCTTAGCTATGCTGAAGTAAGGGGAAAGTAAAGGTGATGTGTCAGTGTCATAAAAGACACAGCTTAAATAACTAAAGTTATCTGAATATGAAGCTACTGTAAACTGAAAATGTACACACACAGAGCCATAAAGATGTACTCTGCCAACAACAACAAAACAGAAGACAAATAAACTCATTAAGCTTAGTGAATAGGTTGCTTAGCCTAAGTTTAGCTTTGGGAGAACCAAAAATTTTGCAACTTGAGAATCTGTTTTTAATATAGGTGGAATGTAAACTGCAAACCAATGTTGGGCTGAGACTAAAAAAAATTCAGTAACCTGGGTGTCATGTATAAGCTACACTGAAAGGAAGAAGTAAAGGAAAGAGAAAAGAAAGTGTGATTCACACAAATGTCTTTGATGAAACAAAAGCAGAATTCAAAAGCAGTTTATAATAAATTTAGGTGAAAGATAAGAAAAAACTTGGGTGTCAAATGGAGATATCACAAATGGAAACTAATAAATTTATGGAGAAATCTCTGCTTTGTATGAGGAAAAAAGGTAAAGTGTCATGTTAATTTTAGCAATCCTTATGTTTATGTTATCTTTTTATACTAAAAGCATTATTAAATATGATTTTTAAATGCCACTCTTAGAAAATAAGATAAATTATACTGAAACATTTTTTGACTTTAAGCATAAAGAATGATTTCTTCCTTCACCTGAGAAGACTCATGTTCTCTCATCATGAGGACTAAAATCTTGAGTTTCATTTAGTTGTCTGAAAAACTTGAAACTGCAAAGGAAGATGTAAAGGCTTACTTGAATAACCCTAACTAAAACTCTGAAGAAAACCCTTCCATTATAAAACTCTGCACACTGAAGAATATGGGAAATACAATGATGATAGCAAGACTTAGAAACAAGTTGGCCCTTGAGTCCATTACTGAGCACACAATCATTAGCTTTTCTTCTATTTTAACACAGAAATATCGATTACTCACTGTATTGTCCACTGCTAGTTTGGTAAATTGGAGTTGGCACCGTTACAGTGGTGATGGCAGGGGCTGACGTCTCCTCCTCAGACTTCTCTTCTTCGATCCTTGGCACCCCTGGCGCATCAGAAGATAAGTCATTCAAAATTTTTCTAGAAAGAGAGAGAGCCATATTAATTAAAAGTAAAATTTACTGGCTAAATACAAATAATAAAGATTTGAAAACAGGCAGAAAGCTGCTATTAATACTTAGACCACAAGTTAAAGATATATACATTTTAAGAAAAATTCCAAAGGAATCAGTGACACCAAATGTAAGAACAATAAAGAACAAAATAAAAACCACATATACTTACATGTGTATCTGTATGTGCATATATAGGAAACTACTATGTAAATGTATTTCTTCATCTCTTTTACAAAACTATTCTTTTTCTTTTCTTTCCAGTTTTACAAATTATTCATCTTCTAAACCAGTGCTGGCAAACCTATGGCTCCACATGTTGCAGTGGATTGTCTGCTATCACTGAAAGCTCTAAAAGGTTCACCATCACCGTTCTAATCGGTCATCTTTCCCTGGATATATTTCACTTTGTTTTAAAGTATTCCTGATGTGGTATGAGCAGTGGGGTTAATTCCCTTTCTTAGCCCAGACACTAGGCTTTTTCTACTGATGTAGCCCTATAGTATTTTGGCTTGGTGATGGTGGTGGGGGACTGGACCATATTATGTCAACAATAATCAAATAGCTAAGTAGATTTTTCAGATACAATTTTTTGACCCAGAATTTGATACTTGAACATCTGGTTTTATTTTATACACAAGTTCTGAAATGTTGCAATTACTACTATGACTTTTTTTTGGTCTTTTTTGAGACAGGGTCTCGCTATACAGTTCAGGCTGGCCTTGAGCTCACTTTATAGCCCAAGTTGGTCTCAAACTCACAATACTGCGCTGGCCTCCTGAGTGCTGGGATTACAGGCGTGCACCACCACGCCTGACACTACTATCACTTTATTTCAGTGTACTTCTCTTGGCTGCTATGCTTTCAAAGTATTTACTTTCCCAGCCCTCAGAGTACTTACCACTTCAGATGCTGTCATTTGCAAATCTGATGAACCTGAGTTTTGTATTTCTCAGCCACACTGCTGTTTAAAATACTAAATCAAGTGAGACGAAGTAGAAGGTCTTTCAAGGACTTCCTCTAGATATAAATTAATCACTATAAAGATAGGTTGTCCCAGTACTATCTATCTCCCCAACCTTTGAAGAGTGTCACAAGAAACTTCGTGACTTTCCTACAGTCAAGACACAGGGGTTGTATTTCAAGGATTCATAAACTTAATGGTACCCATGTGTGAAAGTCTGATTATAAGGGATGATGCCATTACCTTTCACAAACCTTTCTCTAGATGTGTCTGGACTCATGGCATCCTTCTTTGATTATTAATGTGTATTTATTTATTTATTTTTTTTGGCGCCAGGAATCAAACTCACGACCTCACACTTGCCAGGCAGGCGCTTGTGCCAATGAGCTATATCCCCAGCTGCTAGGGTGTAATTATTCAAATGACAATTGTTAGGGTTTAGGCTATGAGACAAATCAAATGAGAGATTTTTTTCAATATAAAGGCTATGTCTTTGAAGGTATGCAGCTACAATATGTTTTGAGTATATGTTCATAAAACATACAACTAGAAACATAAAATTTTTTAAGACCTCAAAAATTTATCAGGCATGGTAGTGCATGCCTGTAATCCCAGCAACTCAGGAGGCTGAGGCAAGAGGATCACAGCAAGTTCAAGATGAGCCTTGGCTACATAGTGAGTTCAATGCCAGCCTGAACTATATAGTAAGACCCTGTCTCAAAAAAACAAAAAGAAACAAAAATAAATGAATTTATCAATTTTAACGTAGATTCTTAATATGATTATGAGGACAGATAAAAGGGCTAGTTTAACTAAGCAAATGGGAGAAGGGGAAAAAATATACCTAAATAAAAAAAATTTAGATTTAAAACAATGGAAGAGAATTCTAAGTCTAAAATGTATTCAACTTTAAAAAGTAAGGTTAATAAGATCTGTGGCTGTGCCCCTACTGGAGAATTTAATATGGAGCCTATTTCTACATACAATAAATGGTTTTGGTCAACTTTGAAGGTACGCAATAGGCCAGGCAACAGCCACAGCTGAACATAGAAACTATACTAAGGTGCCTCTAAAATTAATAGTTATCTGTTAAGTATCATAGTGTAGGGAGCTGCTGAAGCTGGGAAATAGTTACACATGCAGGATGAAGCCAGCCTGAGAACACAGGAACTTCTTGGCATAAACAAGCCATTGTAACATTAACTGGTTGCTGGGCATTGAGGCAGAAATTAACCAACCTCTCTGGAGACTATAAATAAACGCTCTATTGTTTTGGGGCAGTCCTCTTGCTCATCAGGCAAGAGGTAACTCCATCTCACTCCAGCTATCTCTTGTCTTTATTTTCCAAATCCTCTTGCTGTTTTCTCCTGGGGTCACTGAGAGACCACCAACTCCCACATCATAGCATAAGAAATGGTTTGCAAAGGTATAGCTAAGGAGATAACTAGCATAGACTCAGAAGTGACACAAAACTAGAGAATGTGATAAAGTTAACAAATGTATTCCAAATTTTTAAATAAAAAACCAGCAGCTCGCACAGTGTACAAAAAAATCAGTTTATTCAGGACTGTTCAAAGTAAGCACTGATCTCTCTGTGCAATAAGCGTCACTGTATTTGAAAGAAATAATCTATATAGTACTGGCTTGAGCAGCTAACTGAGCTTTGGACATCTCTTTATCTGTAACTAAGATTTCTTATACATCTTTGATTCTAATCTCTATTAAGTCCGATACCTGTAGGAAGGCCTCCTTGAAAGAATTTCCCTTCGCTTCTGAGAATCAGTTACACTATCCACTGATTCCTGTGAATCTTCACTTTCTGCAATAGTTGAAATCTGAAAATAAAGAAGATCTTTATCATAATAATCACACTTTCTGTAACATTTTATAAACTTTAAAATGTTTGTCCTTAAATTTCTTTCAGGACTCTGTGTAATCAATCTTGGATGCATTAGTATTACTTGTCTGTTTTTAATAGTTATTATAACAATATCACCAACAAAAAGGTTTTGGACATGTGGGAAAGACTGATTAAATACTTGGTCACGAGCCTATGCAAGTATTTTCCTTTAACTACTCTCTAAATGTCAAGTATATTTACAGGGATACTAACAAGACTGGTTATCTCTCACCACCTTCCAGATAGTTATTTTAGCAAATTTGTAAAAAGTTCTCTACTACAAATAGATACATTTCAAGGTGTAGGCACTTACAATTATTCTCAAACAAAAATTCAAGGTAAAAAACTGTTTGTTTCAGGTTAAGTAGTCCTAGACTGAAAAATAATGATGCTAAATTAATAAAGATTTATGTGGAACAACAGAAACTACAATGTATTGATGACTTACTATGTGCCAGGTGCTATGCTAAAGCACTTACATTACTTAATATAGTAATTCAGGCATCAGATTGTTACTATTATGTTTTACAGATGGAAAAATAAAGTACGAAGTGATCAGTAACTCACCAAAGTGACAAAGCTAAGAAGCAGCAATGCCCCTGTTAATTCTTAGCATCTCCACTTTAGATATAGTTACCAGCATAAAAATCCCAGTGGTTTCAGCCTCAAACCAGTGATGGTAGAAGCAATAATAACCCAGTTGTGTTTTTAGATCATTTATAGACTAGCAGTTCCCTCATCTCAGTATGCTTGACTGATAAACCTACATTGCCAGTTTTCTCTGGTCTATATACTGCCTTGTGCTTTTGTAAACCAGGTGCACACTGCTTCTGTCAGAATAAGAATTAGATCTAAGCATGATGAAAGGGTTAGCTCATCAAAATACATATATGACAATGGCAATAAGAAAAAACATATTGAGAGGTACCTGAGAAACTCCACAGGTATTCTTTATGTAGTCTAAGCCTCAAGGTTCTAAAGAGTGAGTACTTATTTTGATGGTACTTTGTGACATGCATCATGTCAATTTAAAAAGAAATCAGGTAAATCTAGTAACACTTTAAAAAATATGGGTTGGGGATATAGCTCTGTGGGCCAGGGATATAGCTCTGTGGCACAAGCGCCTGCCTGGCAAGCACAAAGTTGAGTTCAATTCCCAGTACCAGAAAGTAATAATAATAATTAAGTAATGACATACATACATACATACTATTTGGGGCTGGGGATGTAGCTCAGGAGCATAAGCACCTGCCTGGCAAGCATAAGGTCCTGAGTTTGATTCCCAGCACAAAATATAGATATATGTAATAAGGTAACATACTCACTCAAATGCTTTAAAGTAGAGGTAGTATAGTCTTTCACACTATAAAAAAAATCCTTTAAACTTTAAAAAGCAGGCAATGATTAATCAATCAAGGAAGGATAGCTAAGATGATGAGCAAGGCTGAATTTAGTCTATGATTCTTAGCAGATTAAAAATACTGCAGATTACTGCTAATGGAGCATGTAGAAAACTTTCCCATTTATCAGCAGCTGTTGTAGTTAGTCCCGCCAACATCGTTTATGCATGAGCTTTCTCAAGAGACATACAGCAGATCAGAAACTGTGAAAAGGACTTCAATGTCAGAAATTCCAGAAACAACAGAAACTGAAGTCAAAAGTACTGTCAATATTACTGTGATAAATGTTGTTTTTTAATTAATACTCCACTCAGAATCTTAATACTTCTGCGGCTTTCTTTCTTTGCCCTCTGTTTGATTCATAAATGTCTCATTCTTACAACTACTTCTTAAAGACTATTTAAGGATTTGGGAACATTTCCTTCTGATGTGAAATTCCTTAAAACAAGTTATATAAACTACCCCGGGGATAGTTGGAAATGAAGTATATACCTGCCTTTTCACCCCGTCCCATTCAGTGGATTATAGTATTCAGTACAAAAAACATTGCCCTTCTCTCATCTGTAGGGGTTTGTCAACTCAGACAGAAGTAATGACTACTTAATAGATCGTGTTAATTCCCTTTTTCATACAAAGGGAATTCAGATAAAACAAAACAAAATCACACTGCCACAGAATGTGCCAACATCAAGACTGAAACTATGGACTGAGAATAATTATGATGTGTCCATGTAGGTTCATCAATTTTAACAACTGTGACAACCTGATAAGGGAGAGAGAGTCAACTTGGGAATGGATAGGCATGTTTGTAGCCACAAGGTATTTTGGAAATCTCCTTATCTTTTTCTCAATTTTGTTGTGAAAACTGAAACTTCACTAAAAATTGAAAAAAAAAAAAAAATCCATACTGGACTGAAAAAGAAACCATGTAAAAATCCATTTTATAAATAATTACAGTTCAATATACTTAGCAGATTAAAACAACCATAAAAACATTTTATCCCAATTATAAATATGACAAATTATACGCTAATGATGGAATCCCTCCCGTTCTCTCATTAACTTCTTCCTCAATTCCACAAGTAGTCTTTAAACTCTGGCTACCTGTGACACTGAAAAACTTTTCAAAAAGCCAAACCACTACTTTTAAGAAAGTTTTAAACCTGCATTTTTCAACTTTGGTTTGTTTAAAAACTGTATCTCCTGTTTATATGCTGGAGAAAACTCTCTGGTTTTGTTTTTTAATTTTGTTTTTTCTTTTTGAGTCAGGGTCTCACTATGCAGTTCAGGCTGGCCTTGAACTCACTTTGTAGTCCAGGCTGGCCTCAAATTTGGCATAATCCTCTTGCCTCAGCTTCCTTAGTGCTAGGATTACAAGTGTGGGCCACCATGCCTGGCCAAAAACTCCTTGTTTTTAATTGCTTTAAATTTTGAAATAAAGCAATGATAAAACGTTAGATTTTTTGGGGGAAATTATATATAATCCACTGAAAACTTACATACTTTCCCTGGTTTAGTTTTTTTAATTTACTGCATCAATAAACTTAAAAGATCTTGAACCCTTGATCTTAAACCCTTGATCTTCAAACTCTTCTGATCTGTGTATCTCCCATAACAGATAAGAAAATTTTACACAAGCACCCCATTTTGTAGTCCTAGGTTCTGAATCCAGGGTCTCTACTGAGCTACATTCCCACATTCTTTTCCATTTTGAGGCAAAGTCTCTCTAAATTGTTCAAACAAGGCTTGAACTTTTGATCCCCCTGCCTCATCAGCCCCCTAGAGCGCTGTGATTACCAACATACTGGCCCAGCCATGTATTTACTTGCAAATTTTTAAGCGTGTTATTTATATTATACAATAAAAGTTCTTTGCTGATGTCTAATAGTTTATTGACTTCTTCTGAGACAGGGTCTCGCTATGCAGTTCAGGCTGGCCTTGACCTCACTTTGTGGCCCAGGCTGGTCTCGAACTCACAAAGATCCTCTTGCCTCTGCCTCCCGAGTGCTGGGATTATAGGCATGCGCCACCACGCCCGGCTTATTTTATTTTATTTTTTGGTGGTACTGGGAATTGAACTCAGGACCTTGAGCTTGCTAGGCAGGCGCTTGTGCCGCTGAGCTATATCCCCAGCCCTAATAGTTTATTGAAAGGAACAGTTAATGCTTAATTTTTTTTAACCAATTTTGCATGCTTATACCTGGTATCTGAACAACTTAATTTGAAGACAACAATATGCAATATAACAACCACTGGTGAATTCCTACCATCTGGTCTAGTGGGGCTCTGTACTTTTTTAAGTTACTTTTTATTCTCTTTAATGGTTTGATCAATCTTGCATATGGTAATCTGAGCAGCTTCGTTGAAGATAACAATATGTAATATGACAACCATTATTAGTTCTTATCATTCTGTTTTGAAACTGTATCATTTTTATTGCTTTTCCTTTGTTTTGTTTTTGTCTATGTTGTTATTTTATTATTTTTTATTCTCTTTAAAACGTAAGAGTTCTAAAACAAGTGTAAATATTAAAATTTTAGGTTTCTTAAAGATAAAATCATTTAATTTTCAGTATAGGGAAATGATGTGATTAAATATACCCTACTAAAAGATCATAACACTGATTTAGAAATAGTCTAAGCTTAGGTTCTTGGAAATATGACTTAGTATCTGCTCGTTTTGAAACAGGTAACTCACAACTCAGAATATACAGATCTCAAAAGTAAATGTATCTTATTTAAATTGTGATTATAAAATAAGACAAGGGATCCACCACTGAAGTATATGTTGGCTATTTTTAAAAAAATTTACTTCTGAGACAGTGTCCCACTAACTAGTCAAGGCTAGCCTCGATCCTGCAACCCTCCCCAATTAGTCTCCTGAGTAGCTGAGATTTCCACCAACCCTAGCTATAATTTCGTATTTTTAACAAGTTCAATTTCTATTAAAACTGTACAAGGCTTCTTAACAGGTTAGGAAATATTTCTAAGGTTTTAACAGTATACAGATTTGAGTGTTTAGAAACAACATACACTGCTTGCAGTGGGAAGAATATGGATAATTTCTCAATTCCTATTTTCAAAATGCTCTCTATTGCACAAGTTTCAAAAAGCAGCTATTCCCTCATTCATAGTTAAAATAACTCTTCCCCCTAGAAAGGTATCAATTGGATTTCTTTTTTCAAATATATCTGTCACATAAAATATCCTGTTATATCCTTATTATCCTTATGAAGATCAGAAACTTTGGAACCACTATCTTTAAAAGAAAAAAAAAAAGAGGGCAAAACCCTTGGGACCTGTCTCTCTTAGACAAAAGCTTTCTCTCCATTAACTATACTTTTCTTTCCCCCAATAAATATTTTCTGCTCTTAAAAAAGAATACTATCCATCCTTAAGTTAGACAACTCTTGAATACTATGTTAATATATAGTTTAAATTTTTTTTTTGTACCAGGAATTGAACTCATGACCTTAGGCTTGCCAGGCAAGTGCTTATGCCACTGAGCTATATCCCCAGCCCAATACTATGTTAACATAATAAGCATAAAACCTCTATGTTGTACAAATTTTGTGCTGACCCCACCACATTACAAAGTATTAAAAAGAACTGTAACAAAAGCTTCATCTCCAATCACTCCTCCTTTACTCTAGCAAAAACTTGTATTCCTTGAAATCCCAATCATATTCTCATTTCCAAACCTCTGAATGTGCTTTTATTATCAGCCTGGTTTAGTCACCTTTCCGGTCTTTTGGTCTCTGCTCAGTGTTCCCCCACCACCTCACATAAAATAGAACATCCTTCCCGTATCATCTATGTCCCTTTTCCCTGTTTTATTGACCTCGCCAGCACTTATCCTCACCTGACATATTTATTTCATAGTCTGTCTCTCTTCACTCAAATGTGATCTTCATGAAAATAGAGATGTATTTTGTTCATTCCTGTCTGTGATAGCACCTAGAACAATGACTGGCACATAGCATGTGATCAATAAACATTTGTTAAAGAAACATGTAATGAAGTAATATAATTTATAAATCCTCTGTGCCTGGCACATTTAAACTACACTACATTGAAATGTGGCCAAAACTAATAAAAGCAGCAATGCCAATGTGAAGCCTATACACTGTGTAGACTCTCATTATTTCTGTGAGGAACCTCACATAATCTGTCAGATGCGACTTACCTACTTAACTAAGAATAGAGTTAGCGTACCAAAAATCAAGCTGTATATCAAGTATCAGTAAAGCTCAGTTTGTAGTATTCTTATATTAAAATATGTGAACAGAGTCTCAATTATCTTACTCTCTCATCAAGAAAATTTACTTGCATATTTTGGAAACTTGTATCATCCTAATACTCACATTCTCCCATCTAGACATCTGGGAGAATTCCTCTCCTGTGTGATTATCTTTTCTGATGTGAACTGTTCACTAGTTAGAAGTATTAATCACTGCTAGCCGAAGTGACTACTGAAGTCTAATAGATATTCCATGGTTGAGGCCCTTTAAAGAAAAAGTACACTTGTATCTCAATTCACAGACTTTTGGCTTTGAGGTCTGACTTTTCCTTAGCAAAAGACACATTTTAAATTATAAGCATAGCTCACTTTAATGCCAAATATACTCTTAAATAGATGAAATATATACTTCTATTTTTGAAAAGGTCATATAATTCCCAGCTTCAAATTATACTGTCCCAAAATGGAGATTACAATTAAGAACACAATCAACAAGTATCACATATGTAAAAACTACAGTCTACAAATGTTGTAGCTGTTTATTTTAGTAATTTGTTTTGTTTAGAGAGTTCTGTAGGTGGAAAAAAGAGAAAGGCTGACATGCCTAGGTTATTTGACCTAGTAGTATCCAAAGTGAGTCTGGAATCTAGATCTCATGACTAGTGGGGTCAAGTTTCTTCCACTTTGATCAAGAGAATACGGGTGGGGAATTAGTAATGGGATACTGTGTGGAGAATGGTAAGGTAGTATTCAGTGAAAGAAAAACTAAGGCAAAGAACAACTTATCATTGTGATTTCACAGAAATACCAGATACTTAGCTCTTTGTTCAGATAATACTGTATCTTACATGTTAACAAAATCTGTTCTAAACATCTTAAGGGAATTCATACACTTTGATGCCTTCACACAAAAATATTACCACAGACCACATGTACATGTTAAAGCAAACCAAAATCATAAGATAGAACAAAGTAGATAATAGCAGATCAGTGACTCAATATAACATGGCAAAAAAAAAAATCTAGTGTATCTTTAATAAACACTTCCAAGACAAAGGGAATATGTCTTCCCTCCACAAATACCAATCAGTTCTGTATATCATATATAAAAGCTTTTGCTTGAGGAAAACAACCAGGATGGTGAAGTGGAATCAAAGATATACAGTATAATAAAAGGCTGAAGAAAAACAGGAGTTTGTTGAGAAGTTTTCTTATAAATAGGATATAGCAGTAAGAGAAAAGAAAGCAGTCTGACAGAAAAGGAATCGTATTTGCTAATCTAGTTTCTGAGGATAGAACTGGGAATACCATGTGAAATTTTTACAAAAATTAATTCTGGCTCAAAACCACAAAGCAAAGTTTAGAAGTCATCCCTAACTATACATGATGACCTCAGGAGATACAGCTTCTTTCCTTCTTTGTGTTCAAGTAATGATATACTACCATGTGGAGGCGGAGAAACATTGTAAAGAGGGATTAAACAATGTATTAAGGGCTGAGCAGGTACCAAGTTTGGCCTAGAAGTAGAACACCTGGTCTAAGGATTTTACTTAAGCCTTGAAATTCCACACTTAAAGAGAAGGACAAAGACATAAAGAATTTCTCACCTTCCTTTCTTATAATAGTTCTTTTCAAACCTAGGACCTAGGACTCACCTGTGTTCTGAAGAAAAGTCTTTTTAAGTCCTTACAGGAAGACTGTGAAGCAAAAAATATGAAATGGGAGGCTGGGGTTATAGCCTACTTGAATGAACGTTCAGTCTTTTTTTTTCCAATAAGTTCAATTGCAAAGATCTCCATTGCTCTTGGTTCCCTATAAGTAAACAGTCACCTTTAGAGGTCCAGAGTGCCTTTATTTCCTTTGGATCCAAACCAAAGGAACAAACTCTCCAAAGAATATGATCAATGTGTGGTATGAGTAATGTACCCTCTGAATACATTGTTATTTCCAAGTTGTATACTCTAACCAAAACCCTTCAACAAAATCAGTGTTGTATTTCATGTGATCTCTAAATCTAAGCAATACCTCAGGCAAGGTCATTAATTTTTTTTAATCAGGGCTTTTTTCCCCACCTAAATGCAGGT
Organism: Dinomys branickii; assembly: GCA_004027595.1. Lineage (NCBI taxonomy): Eukaryota > Metazoa > Chordata > Mammalia > Rodentia > Dinomyidae > Dinomys > Dinomys branickii. The sequence continues at coordinate 59,153 of PVLD010007460.1, read as the reverse complement.
TTAGAATAATATTACAAAGTTATCTATGCATCCTAACTTTCCTTAACTGAGGTTCATCAGCTTTACAGTCTCTCCCGAACACTTTTACTTTATCCCATGTAATTAACTATTTTCCCCAACCAATTCTTATTTTTCTGCAGCTTAAGAAAAAGTCACTTTCTTCATGTCTGTTCTTGTGTATGTTCCCATATATAAGATGACTATACAGACGCAGTGTATTGCTTTACTATGACATAAAACCATGAATTAGATGTGTCCTTAGTTTTGTAACTTGAAAGGAGACAGAAATGGCTATAAACAACAGTTATAAAAGTACATGCCGAAGTTTTTATACACATACCTGAACTGTCTGGACTTGTGGAGACTGAATAACTGATGGCTGGGCCGCCTGAATAACTCCATGGACTTGAACTGTTTGCCCATTGGGCAGCTGTACTAAAGTTACGGTGGGAGCAGATGATGTTGCATGAGCTGCTGGCATAGATACCTAAGATGTTGAACATGGAAAAAAATTACCATTATAGCTATATGCTTGGAATTACTCAAGTTCAATATAAAGTAACTTTTGAGAAGCAAAAATACGCCCTTTCTGCTACATTAGTATTTCACTGAAGTGAAAGAAACCAATGATTAAATCCTAATACTCTTTTTAAAATGAAATACCTATAGGTCCCCCTCCCCTCCCTATTTTCAATCACTCCTAAATAACCAATAAAAAAGTCACTTTAATGTATTATCAAAATATGCAACACAAACTTTTTCTGAACACTAAATACCATGCTATTTGTAAGGTGCTTTTACATTTTCCCATCTCCTTGTTTTGCTCTGAAGAAACTGAAGGCTAAGGAGCAGGATCTCTGCTTTAAGACAAAAATAACAACTGCTCAGAGATTAATCTACCCAAGGTCAACAAATGTGCTAGCCTTGAAGAAACATAAAAGCCTTCAAAATATCTTATATTAAATAAGCCATGTTCTAAAACCTTAATTGTTCTCAAACTTGGGCAAAACTGAACCACACTAAGTCTTTAAAAAACACACACCTTAAAAATAAGCCAACTAGTTTTCTCTTTAAAACTAATTACAAGGATACCTTTTTAATTAATGAGAAGGTATTAACAGGCATTATAATTGAAAAACTCAATTTCCTCCTATCCGTAAAAATCACTAAACTGATAGTAGTTGACATTTTAAAAATACGTTTTGATTCTGAATAAAAAAGGAGCAGAGCTGAAAGAATATAAATCAATTTTCTCCCAAGGAACAAAGGTGGCAATTTTATTGAGTCAATATCCAAGTTAAAAGGACCCTTTGGCCACACATGTCTATCAATAGTATTTATTGTTTTCATGTTCCAACATACTCAAGAGTAGGAATTTTATTGGCTCACTTGGTAAAAAACTACTGGGACTTATGTGCCAGAAACAATGCTTTAACTGAACCTACAAAAATGAGAAAGGCACAAGTCCTGACCTCAAAGAAATTACTGGTGTGTGTGTATGCAGGAATGGAGAAGACATTCTACTAACTCAGTGAATAATGAGTTTTGTTAAGAAAAAAATGGACATACTGTGTTTAGCAAAACTACCCAACCTAACCTAAGAGGCAAGGCTACTGGATAAGAATGTGAGTTTGAAACAGAGAATACCGGTTCGATATATGATGCTACTGTCATTTGGAGATGGGAAGGCACAAACTTCAGGCAGGGGCAGCACTGTCTGCGTGACAGAGAAGGGCGGACAGAGGTGAGAACTGGTGGAGCACAGGAGTTAGTTAGCAGCAGCAGCAGAGACCACGACAGAGGCAGTCAAGCCGGTCACGGTCATCCATGTGTGGGTGTCACAGCGAGGAACATGCATTTTATCCTACGGAGTATGGAGAAGACACTGAAGGGTCTTTGAATTCCTGAGTATTACAGTGAGGTGTGCATTTTAGATAAATCACTTCAGTGGCAGCAGAAAAGATAGAAATCACAGGGGAAGGAAAAACAGTAAAGGTAAAGAGCAAATAGGAAGCGTATATAGTAGTTAAGGTGAGATAACGAAGGCCAGAAATAAGGCATCAGTAGTGACAGGAATGGGAATCAAGTGATTTTATAGAAATCTGGAGCCGAACCAAACATGGCTTTATGAATGATTGCTTGGAAGAGGTATGAGGAATAAAAGATGACTCATACGGTTCACGTGAGAGAATTGGTAAACTAATTATCAGCAAATGAAACAGCAAAGTCTTGTGTGGTTGTGACTGAGATGGAAGATGAAACTCAGCTGACATTTAAGTTTGCAGAGGTATTTAATAGACAAACATTTGATTCTGAAGCGTTGGGAAAAGACTGCTATCAGACAGGCTTTTGCACAACTGGTTAAAACACGGAGATTCTTTAGGGAGGGAAACCTATCCTCACTACTTTCTTTTGGCCACTTTTTAAGTCTTTCTTAAAGTTTTACCTGGTTCTAAAAATGTCACATATGCACTACCCATATCAGAGTCACACTGTTTGCAACATCAGTCTAAAATGGACCCAACGATACTTTCTTCTTCACTAAAGTTTGCACAGCACACACCTTAAGACTATTTAGAACATTATCCTGTCTTAATTCCATAGAAAAGATCTTGTGGATATTTGAAGCAACTCTTATTGTTGTCACTCCTGAGCCTTCTAGGGTAAATATAACAAGCTAACTCAATCCCTCTTCTACCCTGATCATTTTTCATAACAAGCTTCTCTCATTTTAAGTTCATAAAACACAGATGCATAAAGTACAAAGTAAAAATACCTTACATTCTTTCTACTCAAAAGCTTACCATTAGTTTTTTTGCTGTAGAGCTCCTAAATTGCTTTTTAAGGCACATGAGTATGTTCAACTTTATAATACATTTTTTGTTTGTAAATATTTTGTTTTAAAATACATAATATTTTCCATACTATTAATAGTTCCCTTTATAAACTTTATTACTTAGAAACTTGCTCATGACAAGAAAGCTACAATGTTCATCCTTTTACCTTAAAACCAAAAGCATTTCCCCCCAAAGGTACTGAATATACGTATCAGTAGAAACAGATACTAGCTTTCCTGAAACACGAATTTAATCATGTTACTCCACTTGTAACTCTTCTGTGATTGCTGTCTGGTAACGGTCATTTGAACATGTGCATATAATTTTCTCCCCTGAATCCCCAATTATACTTCATTAAATTAACTATTTTTATAGGCATACTCACACAAATATTAGAATGGGAAAAGAGGTATAGTAGAGAATTTAAGAGACTGGAGTGCAGATCAGTAAAATGGAAAGATTTCAGATGGCCAGCTCGAGTTGACAGTTTCATCTGCAGCGCAAAAATCAAAAGGCTGGGATACAGCACCACACAAGGTAGTGAAAAAAGAAGCTGATAATAAGGAAGGTTGGTTGACTATTTTTTGAAAAACAATTTCAAGATCCTCTTCCTAACTTTCCAGGGAGGAACAAATAAACCTACCACATTTTGACTGAAAAAATGGGTATCTACTCTCTGGATGAAGGGTTTCTTGATGCCTAACACCAGGCATTGCTTACGGCAGCTACTAGCCTTCTTTTGTCACTTGGCTCTCAGCACTTTTCCCTATAACCAGGGGATTAGTGAAGTTTCTGTGGAACCGGAGACTTCAATATCAAGAAAAGACTGAAAAATACTGTTAGTAGGACAACTACAACCATCTACAGTGGAGCTTGCATCTCACAGTTATTAGCCCCAAACACACCCAAAGCTTTGAAGAACGCTTTTACTTACTCCTATGTGGTAGGGATCAAACCCAGGCCTCACATACGCTAAGCACAGGCTCAATCACTAAGCTGCACCTCCATTCCCTAGTTCCCCCTCTACTTTTAACCCTGAGAAGTCAATCACGAAGCATCAAACATATGGGGAAAGCCTCTAAAGTGAAAGATGCAGAGCAAAACAAATGGCAGTGGGGAACTGTATGGAGAAAAGAACTTGAAATAACAAAAAGTATTCTCAGAGGTTAAGAAAAAATAAAAATAAAAAGTCAGTAGATGGGTTGGAATGTGTTGAGGCAATCTCCCAGAAAGCAGAGCAGAAAGACAGAACACAGGAGAGAAAATGAGACTGTCCTACAGATACAATGTCTAGACCACAGGATCCTGCAGAGAAATAAGAAATAATATCGGAAAAAACCATCAAGCAAGTAATTCAAATAAAAGTCCTACAAGTAAAGACATGCACTTCTCCCATAAAAGGAACCTCTGAATACAAAGGTTAAAAATTGATCCAACTTATCAATGCCTCTGATAATTAATTTTGAAGTACTGTGACCAAAGAAATTTTATAAGATACCAGAGATACAAAATAAGAATTTAGAACAAGCTGACTACAGATCAATGCTTTCAAAATCCAAAAAAAGAAAAAAAACTTTATTCAAGAATTCTTTACCCTTTTTTTCCTCAAGGCACACTCTACCACATTACTACAAAGAACTCCACAAAAACGAGCAGAGTGAGAAGACTGCCCAGGATGACACGATGCAGCAAATCAAGAGGACTATCCGGCAGAACAGGGTACTGTAGCCAAAGGGACAGTTACGTTGAGGATTGTCATCATCATGATGTCTGCTGGCTTTTTTCCTAGACAAGATGCTTGGATGAGGCCAGAGTTAGCTGTGCTTGCTTACTCCTACTCTTTTATTGATCAAGCCCCTGCCTCATCTGAGTATCCATTTTAAGTGTGATCAGTTCTGTAATACTCCTGAGAGCTAGAGGTGGGCCTTGGTAATTCTAGGAAAGAATGCAAACAGCCACTCCTCCTGACTGAATTCCTGCTGGAGCCCAGTATCTCAGTTAAACACCTCCAGCCACACTATGATGAGCCTGCCATTTTCCAAGACTCATTGTTGCTTAGTGGTTTCTGTAGGAGCTTTTAAATTCTTGAAGAAAATTGAGGTTAGACATACCTGAGCTTCTTCCAGGATTACTTTCTCCTGGGAGCCTTCTTCTTACCCAGCACTGTCACACTAGCAGGTTTATTCTCTTACTTGGTTTTACATTAACCATCTTTCTCACTAATACCCATGTAAAGAGTTATTAATAAAATATTTGAGGAAAAATACATGAGAACAAAAAGTAAGTATAAGAGAATATACTCTTAATCACAGAAATTTTAAGACAAAGACAAAATGAATCAGGAACTGTATTTAAAATACACAGGAAACAAAAACTATCATCCTTAAAATTTACTTACATGTCAATTTACTTGTTTATCCTATTTTTTAAAGTTTAATCCTAAACTTTAAAATTATAATTTATATTATCTGACTTTATATATATATTATCTGACTTTCATTGTGTGTTATACACATTAAAAAAAAAAGCAGCTGTTAGAGCTAAGACTTTCTTCCCTTGTTTGAGATCCAGTTAATTTATATATCAGTTAAAAATGTAATTATTTCTGGAACATGTCACTACAAATATCCTGTATTAGTATTTAATGATACATTTTACTGTGATGTTACAGAATTAACACTATCATTTCTAAATACAGACTAATACTAAGTAGCCACTGTGATATTCTAAGAACATCTTTGCTCACTATGTATAGCTCTGTAATAAAAACTAAGTTCTTTAGGAAACATTTCTCTTGGAAGAGACACAGCTTGCAATCTCTCTACGTATTTTATACCTGGGCTAATGTGGCAATCTGTGGCTGGGCTTGAACTGTCATTTGTTGATTTTCAGCTTCTGTTACAGCTGCATCTCCACTCTGCTGGTTCTCTGCTCCAGATTCCATGGTCATTTAGTTACCTACAATAATATGGAAGAGTGTTACAAGCACTACAGTGCTTTGTACTTTTTTGTGACATTAAAGGCAAATTTCAAGTTAGAAATTAAGTATATGTGGTGGTCAGGTTAGCAAATGCACTTAAGATATCTTGTTAAAATCTAATATAGCTGAATTATTAGCAAACTTGTTCAAATTTGCTCAGCTGTAAAAGCTCACGTCCCTTCAAAAAAGAAAAAAATCTTTCTTTTCTCCTGGTTGTTTCTTCTTAATGGAATTATTACTCCCTCTAGGAAATGAGACAAGATTCCTCTCTCCCACAAATCTCTCCCTAATAAAGAAAGGTGGCAACAAAATTACAATTTTAAAAACTGTACCCATCAGGTACAGAGAGAATAGAAAGTAGAAGAAAGCTAATCACCTGTGTCTGTGAAATATTGGTTTCATGGTATGCCTCTAACAAAGGTTCTTTTGCTCCTATGAGAGGAAAGAAGCGGAAAACTCGTAAGCTACTTCTGTAGCAGATTACCAATGAGTAGGACAAAATCAGCCCCAGTTCTACGAGCCCAAGTTGCAGGAAATCAAGGTAGAAAGGTGAAGTAAGTGACCACAGAGCCCCCAAATACTGAAAAAGTTATGGTGTCACTCTCCTCATCCATGTAACAGTGTGCGACGTTACACTATACACAAATGTACATACAGGGAAATCAAGTATCTTTAAAATGTTTAACTGTTAAAAAACTCAAGATTGATCTTTGTTACTTTTTGGTTCTTGTTAAGAGCATAGTCCATCTGCTGGGTCATCTGACACTACATGACAACAGTAGCAATTCCTAGATACATGAAGGTTAGAGAAATTTCTATCTGGGGAAGCAATCCTCTGAAAGATTTAGGAAGGAAGGGGTATTTCTAAGGTGCCACTGTTACACAGGGGCTAGTGTACTACCTACAAAATACATTTCTTATGAGGAACTACCTATAGTCACCCCACAAATAACACAAAATCTTTTCCATAATACATTTATGTTTATTTTATAATAGAAATTGATAATCAAAATTAACTGATTCTTATGTGGTCATTACAGACCATCACAATGTATTATATACATTTTAGTATCTCATTCATAGGATTCTATAAAAACAAAGTTTTTACAAGTAACAGTTAAAAATGGAAATGAAAACATCCTTGAAATACCAGAATCCATCAAACAAAAATCACACTTGATTACTTCATTATTTAAAACATCCATAAAGCCTCCAGGATCAGTACATAGGGAAAAATACATACCAAAAATAATCATAGTAATACCCAAAATACAGAACTACTACTAGTCAATAAGAAAGCCTCATTACTGACTAGTTCATAATGATAAAGTTCAAAAGTATTTACTGTAGAATTTTATGTTAAAAAACTGTAAACAAGCATACATTAGGAAGACCATTAAAAGAAATCACAGCATTACAAAGGAATGAAATGTATATGACACACTGTAGAACAAAAACCCATTTATGTTTTTAAAATAATCAAAAAAGTGAAGCAAATGATTATAAGGTATGTGTGCACTGAACTGTTGAGTGGCAGTTCTGAAGAGCAGGCATTTTATAAGATGACTTTCAATTCATATTCTTTACATGTTTTAAGTATTTCAATAGTGGTTGAAGGTCTTTTTCCCCTTCCGGTGACAATAGATTCAGGATTACTTGCATAATTAAAAACAAAACAAAAAACCTCAATACCAGCATATACAACATTTTAAAACTGTGACCTAAAGTTATACTTCAATTACGTTGAGATACCCACTGACAAATTTTTCAAATTCCAGAAACTTTTTATGAAATTATCATTTTTATTTAAACTTAACCCTACATTTCCAAATAGTTAAAAAAATACTTTAAAACTTATGAAGTAAAATTTGGTTATCATTTGTGATAAATCACTTATCTCGGGCATTCTTATAATATGTGCTCTTTTAAACTAAAAATTTAAGAAAAATATCAAATGTAACAGAAGAAAGTTATATGTGCTTTTGGTGATGGCATGTGAAAGTAAAATATGTATCTTCAATAACAGTAAAATGAATTCATTCAGGGACAGTACTAAAACAAGAATGGACATTCAACAAATATTTTTCCAGAGAAAATTTTAACCAGAATTAAAATAGGTCTTTATCATCCCACTACCTTTGTAGATGGAATACACTCAACCATTAAGACTATTCCAAGGTACATTTCATATGTTATGTTCTCATCCATGTGTAGTTTTACTCTATCATTTATTAAAAGCCATCTAAGGAAGGCATAGACTGACCACATTTCTTGTTTCTATTCACAACACATTGAGATTACTGAATTTTTTAAAAATTTAGGACACAGGACTTCTTTACACTGTTTTATACCAAAAAAGGCAAGATTGGTAATAAAGGAACACTATACCACAAACTAATATAATTAAGGTTGCAAAGACACACTCAAAACCGGAAGGGGATTTTCATCCTCATGCCCTCCCTAACTAGATCACATTAATTCTTTTCAACGTATATGGTATCCAGATATGGTAGCACATGCCTGTAATCCCAGTATTTCTAAGAGACTGAGGCTGGAGGATTGCAGATTTGAGCTCCTCTTGGGCAATTTAGTAACTCAGGAAGACACTGTCTCAAAATAAAAAAGGAATGGAATGCAGGTGAAGGAGAACCTATGTTCAATCCACAGTACAACAAAAAGAAAAAGAAAAAAAGGTGTGGTATTTCCATTTCCAATGAATAAGAGCCTCCAATTAAACTGCTAATGTTTTATCATTTCATTCAGGTGACCTATCAATCCTTTCCCACAGCAGGGAACAGCTTTAATTTTTATACAGTAGCTACAAACCACTCAGACCATTTACAAATTTCTCTCCTGAAAATTCAGTTCCTTCTCAAAGTGCTGGTGAGAATTATTCAAGGGAGAACGACTGTTTCAGATAAACTCTTGGACTCAACACACACTCTTGGCTCTCATCTTAAAGCTATTCAAGTCTCACAATTGGACTAATCTCACATTTCAGTGGGTGTATTAATGTAGAGCTTTGAAAGCTTTTTTGGTCTTTTAGTTTATACCCTCAGGTATGAGGAGATGTGTATAACTTGAGTTTTCCCATTAACCTTATAGTTACCATTTTAGCTAGGAGGGCTGTACCAAGACACAAGACTAGCAAGTAGAGACAATATATGGGTTTCTAAAGATCCCTTATTCACTAAACAAATGCAAACATTCTGGAAATGTTGTAAGAAACCTGAATAATGCAGTAATAAAAACAAAAATACCATGTACATATATGAGCTCAGAATGCTTCATGGATATTGAGCCTGGAAGATTAGAAACAGAAGCCAGGCATGGTGGTGCACACCTGTAATCCCAGCTTTCAGGAGGCTGAAGCAGGAGGATCACCATGAATTTCAGGCCAGCCGTGGCTACATAGTTCAAGGCCAGCCTGAACTGCTTAGTGAGACCCTGTCTCAGAAACAAAACAACAATAAAAGATTAGCAACAGTGACACTTAAAAAATCACTTATAATATTAGCTTGACAATTTTCTTCCAATTCTAAATTTTAAATTTTATTTGTGATTGATGGTTAAGATTTGAAATTTTCATTATTTTTAAAAATTAGTGTAAGACTAATCCTCTAGATACTATGAACTTCTTATAAATTTCAGTCTCATGCCTCAGAAAAAAAAAAATCTAAAACCAGTTCACAAATACATACCATTTTGCTTTAATAGTCCTTAGAATTCTACCTCAATATGGAAAGTAACAAGTGGTATAAGTCTGTAATATTATTCACCTCATCTTGAGAAATAAAGAATGGTGGTGAAGGCAACTAGGAAAGAAACCAGACCTTTGGTGGGAAGCTGGGTGTATCACCAAGTGGCCCAGTGACAAAGTGGATGTTGGACAAATTTAAAATGTTTTGTCACCTGCAAAACATGAGGGATGGATTAAAAGGTATTTTCCAATTTTAACAAAGACACACACACACACACACACACACACACACACACCATGGAAAAGTAATAATAAATGATGCAGATTTACAGTGTAAAGGCAGATTTAGTAAAATAGGCCACCTGGTCTCTTGATTTTGGATAAGCACATACTGTTCTTTATATGAGAATGCAACAGACATTTAATAGTACTTCAGACAAAAAACTGCCTCAAGTGCAGAAGTCAATAAAGGGTCCCTTTCACATGATAAACTTTTTTGCCTGCTATACTCTGCTCTGGTCATGGATGTCAGTAAGTCGTTCCTTTTCTCAATTTTGTAAAAGAATAAAGCAATTTTCTTTTCCACTTCAGAAAGCTTTAAGAAATTTATCTGACAAACTTTCCTAATAGTAAAGAGATATATTACACTTGTATCCTTTCCACAGTAGAGTAATACCAGACATAAAAAACCTTAAAAAATGTTTTTAGGTGAACACACCAGTGTAATGTCAAATTGAGTGTTTCCATGCTATTTGAGAGAGAACGGCAGAATTCCAAAGAAATGTTGAGAATGAAAGGTTATTAATGAATTTGGAAGAGAGTAATGTATTTGATAAGAACAATGGTATGAGCTAGTAACAAAAGCTTCAACTACAGGCCTTTAGAGAAATGTGCCAGTCAGTGACTGATATCAGACTTTATGCAGGAAGCAAAGGAAAAAGTCCAATGATAATACAGAATGATCACTCTAAAGCAACAGGCCAAAAGAGAATATGAAAATGGTGTCTCTTAAAATTATTGGTTAGGAATTTTTATAGTACAATGGATTTCTCATGTATTCTACACAGCAATACATCCTGGAAAAATTTGCCACAACGAATACTTTCCTAAAATAAAACATTAAACCATTTATATTATAGATATTTATATTAATGCATCTTATTTAAATAGCTACTGTGCATGCCAGGCATTGTTTAAATTATTAAAATGAACAAAATAATTTTTAGAAAATATTATCTTTGGAGTTAAACTCTAGTCATAGAGGGCAGAGAGGGTAAACCAGTAAAACACACGAAAAGTCAAATGGTGGCCAGTGTGTAGAAAGGCAAAGCTGGGCAAGATGCTGGAGGGATTCTCAACATTCTAAGGACTGACAACTCAACCTCACTGGTAAGGTAGCAATTTTAAAATGCAGTCTTTAAAAATTTTAAAATATGCAGATACATCAAAAAAATGCATACATACTTCAGCAGTTTGACATACTAATACATCCCTGGAAGCTCATGGTCAGCACTTTGAGCACTTCTTGCAACTGTAGAAGCCAAAGGTAACTTGTATTCATCTCATGTCTCAATAAATTTAGTATTTTTTGAGATATGGTCTTGCTATATAGAAAGGCTGGCCTTCAACTTGCTGCAAACCTCCTGCCTCAGCTTCCCAAGGGCTGGGATTATATGTGTGCACCACCACATCTGGTTCAATAAATTTAGTATTAAAATGTTTACAGAAGATTTTCTTTCTTGATGTACAGATTTTAAAGACATGTATAGTTTTTAAATATATTAAGCTATATTTAAAAACTGGTCATGGTCAATCTATAAAGCTGATAAATAACATGCAGACAATAGCACAGGCTTTATGCACAGCTCCCTACTCCCGCTTTTAGGAAAAAGAACTGAAGGTATGTAGCATTCTTTCCTTTTTGTTAGTGATTATCACCAAAAGTGGTGATAACTAGCTTCTCTGATGAGCTTTGCAACCTGATGAATATTAAGCTGCTATAGGCAGGTCAGGAAAAGTACTGACAGAGTTTGTCTCTTACCAAGTATAGTTCTGTAAAGGTACTAAGGTGAGTTAAGATGCTACCCTACTAGTTAAGGGTTCAGTAGTCTTTAGGAATATAGAAAATCCCTCCAACATTTTCTTTTACATTTGCCAATGCACAAAAAAAACTTCATTGTTTCTAATACATAAGGTTATATGGTACAGCCCTGAGGTCTTATGAATCTCTGAACATCCCTAGTTCTTTGGGAGGTCAGAGCTAAAATGGAAAATTCCTGTTTTACCACTCTTACCACTGCATGGCTGTCTTTAGGAAGACTGAATTTTCACTCTTCCATGTCTAATTTGTAAACAATTCCTCAACAATAGCATTTCAAAATTGCTCAAAACAGATCAAAGTAACATGTTACTTCATAAACTTATGGGCAAAAAAAAAAAAACTTGGGACATTAATTTCCCATTTCAACATAGTAATTTTCACAGTCACTTAGGTTTCAAGTAAATGGAATAGTAGGCTATAACTTTACGGCATAACTTTTGGATCCTTATAGTTAGTACTAAGCTAGTTTATAAAGCAGAAGTTTGAAGACAGCTTCATTTTATTCAACATAAAATTGCTTTCATAAAAGTATATGTAGAAAATGTGTGATGCTTTTTTCCCCCTTTAAGAAATTAGCTTCAAAATCCATTTGGTGGCACTTCAAAAATAGACATTTTCTTACAGTCATTTCTATGAAATGCTCGAAATATAAAAAGCTACCTAGTATTAGGTGGGTGTTTGGGAAAAAAAGGGAACAGGAAGAGATGGGAAGAAAATGTCATCTAAAACAATACATAGTCATGGTTGTTGTTTGCTAAGCAACATGTCTCTTGGTGACCAGATGCATGAAGGCTTGTTCAGAGCCATAAGTAAGTAGTCTCACCTGAAGGAAAACAAGGCAAATCAGTTTTGCCAGTACTTTGAGAATAAACACAAGAACTTGTTGAGAATAAACACAAGACCTTGTTGAAAGATACTACTGACCTAGGAACATAACCAGGGATGACTATCATAAATCATGCAATGTTTCCATAAATCACCCAATACTTTTCTGATTCATTTCTATTAAAACACTTCCTCTGATGAACATATTTTTTGACAGGATATGGAACAAGTTTAAAAATATTATTTGCCAGAAATGGCATTCAGTTCCCTGGCAATCTAAAACTACAAAAACTCATAAAATGTAGCATTGAAATGAAATAGTTTGAGTTAAACCCAATTAAATACATCAGGGTTGGTTTTACTAAATACCACTTTAAAGGTTTCCTTTTACTACACACTGATCTCTCTTGGTGGTGGAGGCTGGATAATACTGGTATTTATTATTAACACAATTTATGAAAGTATACAAATTATTTCCTTTTTGTCATAAATTCATCAAGCTGAAAGTACAGTTAAGTTTGTATTACTTTTCTTGCTTTCTACTATATAGAGCCTGTTTCTATTTAAGGAATAAAGACCTTGGTAGGATCACAGAGAAACTGTTTCTAAAAACTGTGTCAGAATTCACTTTGCTTGACAAATATACCCATTAATCACACTGCTTATTATAATTTGTTCCTTTAAAAAATATATAACCTCATTTTGTTAGGGTGTCATCAGTCTACTCTGAAGTCTACAGTCAAAGTTGATAGAGGGTTGGGCATGTGTCTGCGCATATACACAATGTGACATTTGTATATACTACTTTTTTCCTATCTGGCTTCAATTAAGTATGCTGTGTTTAAAACCAGCAGATAACTATTACCATCAGAAACCAGAGCATTGACAAACTTGCAGAATTGACTGAACGTATCTTACTCTTGTTCAGATGGACATAAAATTAAGATAAATGACAAATACTCCAAGGTTAACTACCAAAAAGAATTGCACAGGGGGGAAAAAAGTAGAGGAAAAGAGGCAGCATAATATGACTATTAATTCCTGAAAAGTTAAAATCTGTTGTGTAGCACCTGAACACTTTGCCACTTTGTTTAGTAATCATAACACTAGAAAATTAATCAAGACAGGGAAAAGTTGTAAGGTTGTATTAGCAAGACTTTCAGTTATCCTAAAAATTAAATAAAGGTATAAAATAACTGCTAAAAACTATTAGGTATCAGTTAAGTGTTGTGGATATAGTTCTGCAGCATATTTTTAGTTAATATATTTTATGACAAGTCATTTAGTATTAGAATGATATGCCCAAATACACCTTTTGCTATGGTTACCCTGGAGAGGTTGGATTCTGCTTGTGTGACTTCCTTATATTGCTGGAATTCTGGATTGATGAAGAGTTCCAGAGCAGTGGTCCACTCGCTCATATGCAGGTGACACTCCCCCACCTCCATTTCTAAGTGAGGTCGTGTTCCATTACTTATGAATGCACTCTTCTTCAGTCAGAATTCGTAATTGATATTTGGGTACTTACCTCTCCTTACAGCAGAAGTAAATATAGGGGATTAAAAAGTTCACTAAGTTAAGATGGATTTATTTTTCAAACATTTAAATGGACTATTAAGCACACTAAGCATTGGAGAACTTTTATATTAGGATTCATTCTTGGTATATAGTCAATGAGTTTGGACAAATGTGTAAAGATATGCACTCACCATTATATCATACAATCACCATTATATCATACAAAACATTTTTCTTTATTAGCAGTTTTAGTAAAGGAGTCACTTCAAGTTTGTGTATCTTTATTTTTAATCTTGCAAGATGCAATATCACATCCAACCTTTGAGGTAGATATACTATTTTTACCACCACGGTGCTAATTTTTGAAAGGTCCTTTTGATAAATGCAATCACATAATATTCTTATGTCTCAGAGTAATCAAGTACTATATGGATTAAAAAAAATCAGTTAATGAAAACTCAAAAACCTTTTTAAGTTAAAGAAAATCAGTACCCCCAGTTAAAAACTAACAGACCTGTAATGTCAGTAACATAGGATGTCCATTTCTTTTAACTTGCACAACTTTAAAGAAGCATTGGTTTTAACCCTTCCTCTCAAGTATATGACCCTGTAATAGGAATTCATTAAAGAAATGTTTCACACCACCTAAGCATTTTCTGAAAACTGAGGGAATAGTATATACATTATACATGAGTTTGACAAGTATAAGCTAATCTTTATGACTGGTTTACCTATAAATTACCTCCAAACATGTACAACTTAGTAATTTAAAACCATAAACTTTTATTTGGAAATGACAGAATACAATGAATTATAGAGGGAAAGGAAAGGATAACTGTCCATTTACAGTAATTATTTCTACTGATACAGAAGTAACTAGTAACAATGAGATACATTTTTTTCGACAACACACAAGGTGGGAAAAAATGTTTGCCAGCTGCTCCTCAGACAAAGAATTACTACTGAAAACATGTAAAGCATTCAAAAAATAAGACCTCCCAAATTTAAAGACTCAAATCTGAGAGGAATACACAGTTCTCAGATGAAGAAATACAAATGGCAAATAATATATGAAAAAATGTTCAACATCACTGGTCATTTGAGAGGTGCAAATTAAAACACAGATTCTATCTCACCCCAGTAAGAATGGCCATTATCAAGAAATCAACCAATAACAAATGCTGGCAGAGCTGTGGGGAAAAAGGAACCCTTCTCTACTGTTGGTGGACATGTAGACTGGTACAACCACTGTGGAAATCAGTGTGGAGATTCCTCAGAAAAACTAGGATTCCAAGTCTCATTTGACCCAGGTATTCCCCTTTTGGATATCTTCTCAGAAGAATTAAAAACACTGTACCAAGGCAATATATGTTCACCATGTTTGCTGCAGTCAATTTGTAATAGCTAGATCTTGGAAACAAACCAAATGTCCATCAACCAAGGAATGGATAAAAAAGACATGGTCTTTTAATGTAATGGAATACTACTCAGCCATAAAGAAGGATAAACTGGAGACTTTTATAGGTAAATGGATGCAACTCGAAACCATGCTTATATGTGAAACAAATCAGACTTGTGTGTAAACATCATATTGTTTCCCTAGTGTGACAAAGTGAAAAAGTAAGTAAGATCCAAAATGTACAATAGATATTGTAAAATAGGAAGAAACTTCAAAAGGAAAGAGAAACAGGGATGGGGGAAGGAAAAGGGAAAAGCAAAAAAAAAAAAAAAAGCACATGCACACACGCACACACACACACGACAGTTAAACTACTAATTTCTCTTATTTTACTGAAAAATCTGTGCTAATGTTTGGACAATTAAATGCCTGTATCCTGTACTCTGACTAATGAATTTAAAGGTAACAATACTCAATGTATTAATCATTGTTTCTGTTATCTTGTTTTCAAAAATTTTTTCTCTTTAAAATTAAATAGAATTTTTTATGACCTTGCCTAGAATATTTCCTCCAATAGTGAGCTATTTATAAACCAGAACTAGTACTATTTGTGAACAAAACATTAGTCTCCACTAGTAAAGCAAGAACCTCGAAAACTTTCATTACAAAGAAATAATGCTACACAAGAGCGATGAAAACTATACTTTACTATGAGGCTCTATGCAGCAAGTATCTCATTTAAATTACCCAGGGCCTGGTTAGTTATTTGTAAAAAAAAACAAAAAACAAAAAAACAAAAGTTACTTATACATAGAAACTTCAACAGTAGTTTATGGAAATATATATATATATATATGTATGTATATTCCGTTTCTCTTTCCTTTTGAAGTTTCTTCCTATTTTACAATATGTATTGTACATATATATATCCAGAGAGATAATAATATATATCCACAGACATAATACATTCTCAAAATACATCCAATTAAGATGTTTTATTCAAAGTTGTCATTTCTTGATGTTTATCCTTGCTTGTTTTCATCAATCACTCTAAAAAAGGGATATGGACACAGATAAAGGGGAAGATGAGTTGGAACTGGAGTATAACTCCAAATATTGATTAGTAGATTTAGTTATTTTTCAGTAAATACCATAGTGGTATCCTATTTGTTCAGCTTTCAGCGGTTATTTAGAAAATACTTGTAAGAGTTAAACAAGAATTTATACAAAACATGATTCCAAAGAAGCAGGCAACAAAAGGAAAAAGTTGAATTGGAAATCATCAAAATGTAAAACTTCTGTGACTCAAAGAATACCATCAAAACTGGTATTTGTAAATCATATATATAATAGAGGGATTTGCATCTAGAATAATAAAGAACAATTACAACTCAACAAACAGAAAAATAAGCCCAAGTTATCTGAATAGGTATTTCTTGAAACATACACAAAGGGATAATACAAGAAAAGTTGCTTGACATCATTAAGGAAATGTAAACCAATCCACAATGAGACAGCTCTTTGTACTCACTAAGATGATATAATAAAAAAGGTAGTAAGTGTTCATAAAGCTGTAGAAAAATTAGAACCCTCAGACAATGCCAGAAGGAATGCAAAAATTGTGCGGTAGCTTTAGCAAACAGTCTGGTAGCTCTATACTTGGTAAACATAGTTACCACATAACCAGCAATTGTACTTCTAGGTATACAGCCGAGAGAATGAATACATGTCCACAAAAAGTGGCACTTAATAGTCAAAAAGTCCAAATGTCCATGAACTATTGAATGATTAAAATGCTGAACAATTACTTGGCAACAAAAAAAATGAAAATGAACACAAGTGAGAACATGACCTTTGAATAAATTAAATGCTAAGAAGCTCATCTCAATGGACAGTATACCATGTGACTACAGGTAGATGTATAGACAGGAAGTAGAATAATAGTTGGTTAGGATTGTGTATACGGGGAGATTGAAGAGTAACAGCTGAGATGCAGTACTTCTTTTGGGGTAATGAAAACATCCCAAGGCTGACTGTGGTAATACAGGTATAGTTATCACAGCTTTGTGAACATGCTAAAAACAACTGAATTATCTGTACACACCAATTGGGTGGACCATATGGCATATGAGTTATATTTCAATACAGCAAAAAAAAGAATCTATGCTGTCCTTTTTAAACTGCAATATATTGGAAATTTGTATTTTAGGCCACTTTATTATATCATTCCTCTCTGTGTCTTTCCCTTACGTGGTATTTGAAGCTCTGTGGCTCACACTCAGGGTTCCTTATACTGTAAATCCATAGTTAATTCTGTTCAACCAATGAACTTGCACATCAAGCTCATTCTCCTTCTATGTCCTCACTTTTGTTTTCCGTGTCACTACTCAGAACACACTCTTCTTTTATCTCTACTTATCCAAGTTCTTCTGTATTCAACTTAAGTACCACTTTCCCCCATTAGGCCCTTTCTCTTTTAAACTCTATAAATGCTAGACCCACAATAAGGTCTTTCATGTATAAACCATTCTTCCTTATACTATTTCATCATCTCCACTGTACTATAAATTCCTTGAGGGTAGGAGTCATAACTCAGGTTTCACTGTTTACAGGAACTAGAATAATCTTAACATCTAGATATTATTTTTATAAATATGAAACCACACAAAATTTCTTGTAATTACTTTACCAACCGTAAGTCAATAACCAATAAATGTTCAATGAGTAAGTGAAAAATGGCAGTACAGAAAAGCAATATATTATATATTTTGATCACAAGCTGCTATTAATAGAAGAAAATGACATCCCTTTAAAACTACAAACACTTCAAAATAAGCAGTAATTTTCACTTTAGTGATGAAAACCAAGATACCTTTTAGTTTCCTTTTACATACTTATCCCCTCAAAAATAGTACTTATTTATCCTTGTGAGAATTACAAACATTTAGCTATATCTCCATTGTCATATAATTATAATCACAAACCACATGCAGATAACCAGCTCACTAGGAATACACTTAAAATTGATAAAAAGAAATCTGCCTTAGTTTCAGTGATCTCTGTAAGACACTCCGTATCACCACTGGTATAAATCAGCTCTCAGATCTACCCTCTAGTCCGACACCAAGGTCATTACTTTGCTATTTCATCTTCCCACTTAATACTCTTTTTAAAGCAAGTACTATGTCTTTTTTTCTCTCCATAGGAAGGGAGCAGGGGCTTATTATCCATCTCTCTGACCTCCTGTCCAAACCTTGCCCCTTTTAAAGATTAGAAATCCTGGATTAAACCAAGAGCAGGAAGAAAAAAAAAAAGACAGGTGCTTGAGGTTCACACAGCCAGCCTGGGGAATGAAAAACCCCCTTTACTATCCTACTTTCCGCCCTCAGAAAAAGTTAAGTCTCTTAAAAGTTTAAGGAGTAATACTGTTTTTTTTTTTTTCCTTTTTGCGGGGGCAGTGCTAGAGGTAGAATCCAGGGCCCTGCACAGGGTAGGCAAGTGCTCTACCACTGAGCTACATCCTAGTTCCAACTTCTAGAATTTTTTTGTTTGTTTAAGGTGAATTCATGTAACTAGCCTAAGTAGATAGTTTCAGATAACTCTACAGTTGGGAGATACATGTAAAAACTTACAGATAATTATTATTCACCACTATCTTCTACTTTTAAGTTGGAAGAATCACCAGAGTATAAAAGATTAAGTAATACTTTTTTTGGTAACCTAGTTGCTAGATTCTGTCTTCACCTAGACTCGTTTAACAAAGCTAAGGAAAGAGAAGAATACAAAATGAACAAAAACCAGGACTTCAAACAAAGAGTATGCATAAAGGGATTCTGAAATGATAAGAAAAATTAAATGGCTAATAATTTAGCCATAATTAATTTAGCCAAATTTCATCTCAAAAACCTGCCATAATAAGAGTATGAAAGAAGTTTAGAAGTAATTATATTTAATTCCTACAACTTCACTAAGTGGATGAGTGGTATGCTGCCAATTTAATGTATGTACTCGCCTGGTCAGTAATGACCATATATTAAATTGGCAGAGGGACAATAAACAGCTATTTTCATATTAACAGTTTGTTGTTTTCAGTGATCTCTAACTCCACCTTAAGGAGCAGTTCACCAATCCCAGGGCAAGGTGAGAATCATTTAACTGTCCCCTAGCCACTTAACTCTCAGATATGTTCCAGAAGGAAAATTTTCTACCTTTAGAAATTTCAATCATTTACCCCACTCCTATCTGAAATCTGTGATGATAAACGCTTTGTAAACATCTCAATCATTTAGTAAGTAAAAACAGCACATACTTTACATCAACTATTAGGAAAACCTCAAAATAGTAGTAAAATAGTCTTAACATTCAAAACATTAGCACTGTAACAGTCAGTTTGAACACATAAAAAATAAAGCACAGATGACAGCTTTAATGACTTTTTAGAAAATTAAGTGGTATGTGTCCCTGCTACTAAATTAGCTTTTACTTTTTAGTTAACTTAGAAAACAGAATTATGTATTTTGAAGATAAATACACTAACAGCATGTACATTTAAAATGTAAGATTAATGCTGCTTTGTAAAGCTAAAAAGGTAAAACAAAGAGGTTGTTTTGTGCTTGTGTCAAAATGTACACTACAGTCCCACTGGTTGACCAAGAATTTATAGCAAAACAACAACAAAACCACCTTTTTAAAATTTAGATTTTTTTCCCCATTTGTAGTATTGGGGATCAAATTCAGGGCCTCATGCATGTTAGGCAAGTGCTCTATTACTAAGCTACACACTCAGCCCTATTTTTAAAATTTGGATGCAAAATATAAAACTAATGGAGAACTACAATATGAAATATTAAAAATCACTGAGACGTTAACGAGTAAGTAAAAAATAAATGCAGAGAGAAAGTCAGTCTTACTGGACAATACTATCCCATGTCAACTTTACTAGGAAATAATCTCTCTTCAGGTGTCTGCTTAAAAAACGAACAACAGATTGGACCATATGAAATGTCTTTTTTTACAAAGAATGAAAACTTTAGAAAAAGTTTTGGCCAAAACAACTGAAAGTAGTAGTCTGTTCAGGACTTGGTGAAAGAAAGTTAAATTCAGACTAACAGCACTTTGCGAGTTAACTGTCACAACTTCCCTGCCTCGTGTACTGTAATATCTTGAACATTTGACTAAAACTTAAAACTGGAGCTAAAAAGGAAATAAAACAATTCACATGTCAACTTCCTGTCACAAACTACTTGATATTTTAAATTCAAGTAATTTTTTTAATTTAAGGAAATGAAGGCCTAATGACAAATATCCTTAGTTTACAAACAAAGGTCCTGTCAGCCGCAGGAGTGAGGCAGGCCTGTGATCCCAGCACCCAGGGAGCTTACGGGAAAAGGATGGCAAGCCTAAGCGCAGCCTGTGCAATTCAGGGATACCCTGACTCAAGCTCAGTGGCAGCGTCACGTGGGCAATCGCCAGTACCACGATGTAAAATTAAATAATGAGAACAACTCACTGGTCAGCAGATCAAGTAGATATAAAATACTTCATGATTTTATAAAAATGAAACTCTTCACGTGCTGACAGAAACTGTTAACCTTTAGTACACAGTGGGAGGGAGAGCAAGACACAGGACTGTGAGTTAATATGCTGCCATCTGTACAAATGAGGGGAGCACATGTTTGCATATATTGATAGTAAATCTCTGAAGACAAAAATCGGGCAACGTGGGTGATGAGCGACAACCCAGGGCATTTGCCATATTTTGTTTTGAATTATGGACCATGCGAGTTACTTCTTCCATAAACAAAACTGAAAATTAAAAAAATGTCCTTTTTACTTCACCAAGGGTGACCTCTCTTTTCTTTGAATCCTTTAATGACAAATGTTCTCCCGTATTAATTTCTGTGCTCCCAACAGTCCTTTGAGGGCAGAGGAAAGGCAGCAATGGATCGGTATCTGCAGCAGCCCAGGGTATTAAACATGGTAAGGTAGGTATGGAGAAGAAACTTGCTGAAGGTCCAACAAAGTTTAGTAGCTCTGATGGGCTGAACCCTTAAGGTACTTCATCTCACAACTTTGTGGAACAATTATTGTTACAAATATGGAAACTAGCTGAGAAAGATTAAGAAATTCTCCGTGACACAAAATTCCTTTTAAGGCATGCATGGGGCAGAAGTGGTAATGTCAAGATTCAAACCCAGGCCTGTGATTATTCCAAACCAGATGCTCTTTCAACTATATTCTGCTCAGTGCTAAATAAATATTTGAATTACCATAAACTGTTGTCTCAAGTTATACTGCAATAGAGATGAGTTCACACATGGCTAAGAAAAAGAAATCTTGCATTTTCCATTCCCTGACATCTGCTATGTTCTTATATTCAGATTTGAGCTCTATTGAACATATGAAACCATCAATAGACATTACACCATGTTTGTGAGACTGTCACAGGTTCACCCTATTAATCTGAAAGATAGTTATGAAATGAAATTATAATTTGTGAAACAAGGTAAAAATTAAGTTACAAGTGAATAGTTTTCTCTGTGAAAAAGGGAGAAAAGTTTTAAATGAGGTAAATGAAAAATATGTATTTGGTTTTCTGTAACTATATGTACTCAAACAAAACCAATTATCCTGGGATGAGACACAAGGTAAGTTACTTCTGCAAGAAAAAAAAATTTCTACTAAACAGATCTAATCAGTTAAGGATTCTTGAAGCAGAAAAAGGAAGTTTATGGATCAGGTTTCTAAGTTTCGCCAGGGTCTTAAGTGAAAAAAATTTTTTTCGTTCAAAAGAGGTAATACCAGAGTTTTAAATTCCAAAAGAAGCACTCTTTTAACACTGTTCAGGTAAATTCTGTCAAAGAACTTACTAGCTTTATAAATATATATGCCCACCCCCCCCAAACAAAGAGAATGATACACATGTATCTGTAATTTTTACCAGTTCCTGAGAGTGCACTAGTACCAAGCTCCAGGTGAACATTCAAATATTATTAAGTTTGAAAAGTTTATCCTGAAACTGTTAACAGTCACAAATTAGGGATCTAACACAGAATTTAAAAATCTTTTGTACAAGACTGAAAGACACATGAGAAAATTTAAAATATCAAAGAGTGTGTATCATTGTATACTGCCTATAGGGAAAAAAGTTCTACTTAACTGATGCTGGTGAGCAAAAACTAAGGGAAACAGTAACTATCATCAATACTGTATATAACTATTGTTCTTGGAAATAAAATCACTGTCTCAATCCTTATGGAAGAACTCCCTTTGTTGTATCTTAATTTTCTTGGCAATGACAAAGAACTAATGCAGTCTTTTAAAAGATCATCATCCAGCTAAGTAGGTTTTGGAAGTGTCTTGGATACAGAAAAATCACCAGGCAGTGTTTACTAATAATCAGTAGTCCTAACTTGACACTTTGTATGCATCAAACATAACCATACAATTAAGCTTTCAAATTACCTAAGGTAACCGTTTGGGGCTTTAGTTTTAAACCAGGAAATGAGTAGTGAATGCACAAGATTTCAAGAGATGGCAACCAGAAGTATCTTCTACTAAATCTGCAAATGGGAGGCCTGATGCAAGCCGAGGCTAGCAATGAAATTCTGACTCCTGGAGAAGGCACGGCAAATTTAAATAGGTCATACTGCAGGCCCTTTTAAACTGTCTTTTAATCTTTAATGTGTCAATGGCTTTCTTTCTTTTTTTTTTCTTTTTCTTTTTTTTTTTTTGCAGTCCCCTTTTTGCAAGAGAGGAAGAAAAAAGTCTCTTGGCCTAAATTGTTGTCAACTTCAGACTAAGGTTACCCACTGCATTCGACACAAATAATGGATACTTTCAATGCCTATTTTTAGAATCAGTATTAAATCAATCCCTCACTTAAGTTTAGACAGAAATACGTTGGAAATGTGGTAGAGGGTGAGCGAAGGGGCCAGCCGTGCTTCAGATCCTTTCAACCTCTCGGCAAGACTGGCCCCCTCCGCAGAAAAAAAAGCGATGTAAAGCAAAAGTACCTCAGCTATTCGTTTCAACGAAGGGTTTCAGAATGATAAACCTCAAGCGATTATCATTGAAAAGGGTTAAAACCGAAACTGTTTTCAAACACCAGCTTCCCTTTTACAAGATCACAACAGTTTATTTAAAAAGTTATTACAAACGTTTTGTTTTTCCTTAGCATCCCCTTCTTCCCAAAAAGAATGCACTTCCATGACTACTAATTTTTTTAAGCGTGCGCGCGGGGGGGGGGGTAGTGGTTGTGGGAAAGAGTAAAGAATTTCCCTTAAAAAGCACGAGCAGTCGTCAAGTCAGCAGCAAAGGGCAGAAAACAGCCTTTTCCCCAACGGTGTGGGCGCGGGAAGCCAGAGCACGAATAAACACAGCACGAGAGGACACCTTGGGTTTGGAACTTTATTGCACAAAGAGCGAGGGGCCGAGCGCGGCTGGGACGTGGCGGCTCCGCTGCCGGGCGCGCGAGCCCCGAGCAGCTTCACCCCCGCCGTCCTCCGCCGCCGCCGCCTCCTCCTCCTCCACCCCGGGCCGCGGCTGCCGGCGGCGGGCGGCGGGGTGCGGGCAGTGGGGCCGGGTGGCCTCCCCGGGCGGCCCGCTCGGCCCGGCTGCGGCTCCGGCTCCGCGGCGGGAACGCCGCGCCCGCACGCACACCCCCGGCCTCCCGCGCCCCCGGCCGCCGGCGCCCCCGCCCGCCGCCCCCCGCCATGAGCGCCGCCGCTGGCTGCGGGCAGAGTCGCCGCCGGGCCGCCGCTGGCTCCGGGCCGCCGCCATTATCCTTTGTTCGCTGCGAGCCGCGGCGGGGTTGTGGGGCTCGGGCGGAGGCTCCATCTTTGCCGCGGCCCCTCCTGCGAGGGGAAGGCCCCGCGCGCGGGCGTCCGGCGCCTCCCCGTCCCCCGTGCGTCCCCCCGGCTCTCTCCGGCTCCTGCCTCCTCCTCCTGTTCCTCTTACCGGTGGTACAAGCGCCTCCGTCACTGCTTTCGTTCGCGGCCCGGATCTCGCTGGAGTTTTATTCTCTCCCCCACGTAACACACCGCGTCAAACTACACCTCCGCCGCGTCACTCACCAACACTCCGCTTCTCCCAGCCGCCCGGGCCACAGGCAGCAGCAGCCGCCGCCGACTGAGGAGCCGCAGCCAGGGAGCCAGCCAGCGCCGCCCAGTGCCGAGTGCGCAGCGGCCGCGCACGGAAACAGCCGAGCGCCGCCCGGAGCCGCTCGGGCCGCCCCGCCCCCGCACTGCGGGCGGAACTTGCCGAGTGCCTTCGTGCTCTTTCGGGCGCCGCTGAAGGGCTTTTCGCGCGGGCAGGGAAGGTGAAGGTGGGTCGTGACCTGCTGCTGGAGGAGCGGTTCAAACCTTGCGGCAACATTAGGCTACCTGAAGCGCGGCGGCGGAAATGTGGAGGAAGCGGGGTTTGTGTGGCCAGATGGGGAATTCCCGGGTGTTGGTCGCTGGATGGAAACCCCCGCGCGGGCATGTGCCCGCGGCGGTACGCGGCTGCGGTGGCTGCTCTGTGCTATGGGACGCGATCGTGCGGCTGCGGGGGTCGGGGTGCGGGGCTCGGCGACGCCCGGGCCTGCGACCTGCGCTGGACGTGGGGCGGACGTCGCAGGCCCGGGTGGGGGCCGTGTTCCCGCCGAGAGTCAGGTGTCCTTTTTGGAAGACCGGGGCTGTGGGCCGCGTGGGTTAAGCCCAGCCGCGCGGATAGCCAGGGCCTCCGAGTGACCACCTGCCGGTCCGACGCTGCGCCCCGACTTTCGAAATGTGCCCCTCCCCACCTGCCCGCCTTGTTGCAGGCAACACCCTGGCTCGCCCGCCCTTCTCAGCGGTTTTCTACAGCGGCAGTTTGCACTTGCCGCACCCTCTTCTTCGCCCACCCCGCCCGGAACGGCAGTGTGACTTCCGCAGCCTAGAAGCTGCTGCAGTTGCTCTCAGAGGTCGTCCAGGACCAAACACAGATTCTCCATTGTCCCTTTTCTTGAACCCAGTAGTCCTCTTTCAGGGCTTTCCAGTCTTAAAATTCTTGGCCCTTTTGGATTCGGCCCTTTGTGACTTCTGACACAAAACGTTGCCCTTCCGTCGGCCAGGTCCTATTCTTCGCAGCTTTCTCAGGGACACTGCCTAAAGAATATCCTTTTACCTTTATCTTTTGTTTCACTACCCCCATTTCTAAAATGTCATCTCTTGTTTCTCAAAACAAAATGAAGACTCCTCCCTAGATCCCTCTCTAACATCTCCATCTTTTACCGTGGCTGCTCTTTCCTATCCACTGCTCAATCCTCTCTCATCTACCGTAGCTTCTATTCCTACCACTCACCTGAGGCATCTCTTAACAGCAAACTCATGTCTGTCTGGTGGTTTTCAGGCTTCGTTTCACAAGATCTTATTCTAGCATTTGACATTAGTGAACACACCCTCTTCCAAATATACCTATCTCTGCTCTTGAGGAAGTTTTCTTCTTAACTGTTTGCTCTTTAACCAGTTCTTCCTCCTTTATCCTGCTCCTGCGCTGAAATCTGCCAGCTGGCCTCTGATCTTTTTCAGTGCCACCACACACTCTTATCCCAGGCAGTCTCTTCCTCTTCCAGTAGCTTCAGTGCTTTCTATCGCTGTAACTCGTGCCTTGCCCTGGAACTCCACGTTCAAATTTCCAACAGCCATTGCTACACTTTGTTTTGCATGACTGGAGTCATTCCCTGGCTCTATAAGGGTATCCTCAGGCCATCTGCTTGGTGTGGAATAAAAACCTAGCACATCTCCAGTATAGGTCAGGATCGTCTAGATTTGTCTACTTCCTGAAAAATTGGATTTCTGACCTCTGCTCCCATGCCATGTTTTTCATCCCCACTCTAGTCTAAGCTACCTTTATCTCTTGCTTTAAGTCTTACAGTGACCACCATCCACATCTTCCAAAACTGCTCTTGCCCCATTCCAATCCATACACCATACAGCTGCCAGAGTAATCTTAAAAATACAAAGCCAGTCAAACCAGTACCCGTCTTAAATGCCTTCAATGCCTTCTCTTTGGTAGATGAACGCAGTCTGCACTCCATTAGCTGAACTTGCTTTTTGCCCAGCCTCATAGACTGTACTCCCTAACACTCTGTACTCTGGCTGTGTAAATTAATCTTCATTTCGTTGAGTCTCTGTACTGTGTTTTTCCCTACAGTTTCTCATCTCTAGGCACTTACTCATGCCGTTGCCTTCCCTGGAATTCTCTCACCCAGTCCTATTGAACTGTACTCTCACTACAGGTTCATCGTACTTGTAATTATTTGTTCAGTGTCGATATAATACCTGCAGGGAAGAATCATATGTATCATATTCAATGCCTGCTTTTCTTCTCCCCTCCCATCCCTAGGTGTCCATATAGTGGTATTCATCAAAATGTTTATCGAATAAATAGTGAATTTCTGTGTAATGCCAGGCAAAGTTTCTTAACATTTTTGGGTTCAAATCCTGACTCAGTGAATTTGGGGTGCTGTAACAAAGTGCTATAGTCTGGGCATCTTATAAATAACAAATGTATTTCTTATGGTTTTGCAGTCTGACAACCTGAGATTAGACTGCCAACATGTCAGATTCTGATGAGGCTCTCACCTGGGTTGCAGATGGCCATTTTCTCTTTGTTCTGCTTGCTGCTGCTGAGAGATTCCTTTTTAAAGGCAATGATCCCATTTCCAAAGGCTCCGATCTCATGACCTAGTTATCTCCCAAAGACTTCACCTCATACCATCATGTTGGCAATTACGATTTCAACATATGAATGGAGGGGGCACCAACACTGAGTTCACTGCACCGGCTCAGCCACTTACTAGCTGTGCAAATTGTTTACTCTTGTGCTCCGGTTTTCCAATCTGTAAAATAAAGATAATAAATTATCCTCACGTATCTCATAGTGTTATTGTGATTATTAAATGAAATAATACTTATAAAATATACTTGGAGAAAAGTATTTGGCATGTGATAAGTGTTAATAAGATGTTACCTCTTACTAGTTTTTACTTGGATATATCATCCTTAGGTCAAATACATTTTCAAAATCAAGTCCATCATTTTCTTGCTCATTTTTTACCCTGGCCTATACTTAATACTAAAGTCTTGGAATCATGTACTCAGCCTGTAACCAATGATGGTGGTAACATCATTTTTATTTTACACATTTATGTGTGTGAGACAGGGTCTTGCTTTACAATTCAGGCTGGCCTTGAGCTTGCTTTGTACCCCACGCTGGTCTTGAACTCACAATGATCCTCCTGCCTCAACCCCTCAGTGCTGGGATTACAGGCATGTGCCACCATGCCAGGGTATTTTAAACTTTTCTTACGTTAACTTTTCCCTTTTATTCACACTGACCTTCATTTATTTAGGGCTTATCTCATTGCATCAAAGTTACTTTGCTAGTCTTACATGTTAGAATAAATGAAGTAGGTCATCATAGCCTTGGGGTTAGGTGAGAAAAATAGTTGTCGTAAGAGGTGATGAACTAGGATAGGCAGGGTTCATGGACCTTGAACATGTAATCATGACAATAATGTTCTAACACTATTCTAGTCTTATGTGCCTTATAACTGTAAGTCCACTTGACCTGTTGTGTTGTACTGTAAAACCAGTGTAACTTTAACAGTTATTAAATCATGTATTCTTGATTCCTGCTCTAGTGGCCACTGCATCCACCTCACTTTGTTGATTTACTCAATTATTCATTCAAGTGCAACTTATTTTACTAAGCATTTGGGGGTATACTGTAATCCAGATTTGAAATTCTAATTTCTTATGTTCTCCTCTAGCCTTTGCATAAACTACCTACACGAACTAGAAATATCAAACTTTTATCATCCAGTTTTTGTCTCTGGGACCTGTCACTCCCATTTTTTATTGAGTTTCCCAATTGGAAGATATGGTCAGTATTATGGAGAAGAAACATACCAAAGTAAAAGAGCATATGGGTACAGCGTGGCACAGTAAAAGATAGATGAGTGTCTTGAAAGAGGCCTAAGAAGGGGGAGGTCCCCTGAGATGATTATAAAAGGCTTCAAGGAGAAAGTAGTATTCAAAAGCGTTTCTCTAACCACAACTTCCTTTTCCTGTTATTTTTCTCTCTTGCTTCTGGTGAACCTAATTTTCACCATTACATGGTTCAAGGTCCATGAACCCTGCCTGTCCTAGTTCATCACCTCTTATGACAATTATTTTTCTTACCTAACCCTATGGCTACGATGG
The DNA here is from genome assembly GCA_004027595.1 of Dinomys branickii. Classification (NCBI taxonomy): domain Eukaryota; kingdom Metazoa; phylum Chordata; class Mammalia; order Rodentia; family Dinomyidae; genus Dinomys; species Dinomys branickii. Next base: position 30,564 of record PVLD010007460.1, on the reverse strand, counting down.
CCTGTTTCATTTATTCTAGAAGTATCTGTTAAGCACCAACTTTGTGCTGTGCACTTTTCTAGTAATTGGGATAGAGCAGTAAACAAAACGTCTCTGCTCTCAAAGGCATGAAAATCTTCCAATTCAAGCATTTCTCTTTGTTCACCCCCTTCATGCTCTCATCCAGTATCATCTTTGTAAAATCTGTGTCTGTTGGCAGTGCTCAAAATTACATCTCCCCAGTTCACCCTCCCAAACTCCAGACTCTTAACTGCCAACTCACACGTCCACTTGGATGATGTCTTAGTTTGTAGTCTCTTAGGAAACAGGACCTAAGGCAAAATTTCTGCTCCTGTCTTAGTGGGGAGTAGAGTCTCAGGGAAAGCAATTAAATCAGGTTGACAGTCAAGAATCAAAGAGAGACTTCTAGTAATAGTTCTCTCACCTTGCCCCAGCGCACACATACAGTAACTGTACCTGCATTTCTTTTTCTTTTTTTTTTTTTTTTGGTGCTGGGAATTGAACTCAGGACCTTATGCTTGCCAGGCAGGTGCTTGTGCCGATGAGCTATATACCTGGCCCTGTACCTGCATTTTTGTGTGGGTACCAAACACAGACTTTTAAAATATGTGCCCTGAGCATGAGAAAAAACATCTACTTGAGGTTGATAGACCAATAGTAATGGAGCAGTGGCCAGAAGCCACACAGGCAAGCAATTCCAAGAAGATCTGAGGTGCTACACATGTCTACTGACATGTGCAAAGTAGGACTGGTTGTCTCTCTTGTTTCACAGCTGCAGTCTTTCCCATTTTAACTGGTAAGGTTGAAAATCTTGCCTGATTCTTAGAGCCTTCTTTTCTCTCACATCTATTCCATCTGAAAACTTGACTGTACCTTCAAAATATATCCCTAAACTGACTACTTATGATCAAAGCAAGTGAGCTGGGTCCACAGTACCTTTATTTCTTGCCTAGATTACTGCAATAGTATCTTAAACTTCACTACATTTTCCCTTACCATATACCAGCCACACGTCTGCCTTACCATCTTGGGCTGTTACAGTACTTAAAATGCATTTTCCCCCCAAATAGCCAGAGCTAACTCACCTTCAGATCTTCCCACCAAGATTAGAAATTCTCACAGAGGCTTTGATTATGCAGCTTAAAACTGCAGCTTGACACTCACCTCTACCATCTTCATACACATCTCAGTTTTCTAGAGTCAATCTCTTCTCTCTCTCTGTCTTTCCATCTGTCATAGGATTTCCTACCTTCAAACACACTACCTATCTTACTACTTTTTATGTTTAGTGTTAACTATTTACTCTGCGAAAATATAAATTTTATAAACCAGCTCTTTGGAACTATGCCCTGATAAACGTTCAGTATATATATGTCAAATGAATTTCCAACTAGGCTGCCTTCAGTCTAGGTTAACTTTTATGATTTTTCTTTCTATTAAAATAAGACATGTATAATGGATTACCTCCTTATTTGAGATTTCCTTAATATCTCGTTATAAAGGCAAAGAACCAAAAACTATTAATGTCCCCACTACTAAACTGTTAGCCACTTAATTTTTGTCCCTTATGTGTAATGTGACTCTCAACACAATGTTGCAATTACTCATTTGTCTACATTCTTCATTGAACTATGAGCTCTGTGAAGGTAAAGTTTGTTCTGTTGAATTTGTATCCTTTATAACTGACACATAATAGGTGCTCAATATTTCTTGAATGGATGGTCAGTGTTTCTCTGACTCTGGTCAAGGGAGTGTGCTTTTCCCAGTTGATTCAAGCGTCTTATCCACTCAGTACATCTTCCCCTGCATTGTGGATGGATCCTCAAGACTGCATGGTTGGAATCAGTGCAAGATGGCAATGCTCACTAAATAATGTTGTGATTTTAACTTAACTTTCTAAACGCAGAGAAAACATTGATCTGATTACAATTATTCCTTGTCAGTTTACCAGTTACAATTGCCTTGCAAGTTAATATACTGCACCTGAAAATTAATTTATTCTTAAAAAATATTTCCAGAGAAACGAAAACTCTTGTCTTCTACTTCTCCCTCCAGGTGATATTCCTCTTTTTGTTTCTTTTCTTTTATAGCATATATCCCTGAAAGAATTCTATATTCATTGTCTCAAATTCTTTCTCTTATTTTCTCTTAAATCTATTCTGATTAGCTTGGGTCAAACATTCCACTGAAACTGTTACTGAATCTAGTGGCCAGTTCCCAGCTTCCATCTCCCTTGTCTTAACAGTAGCATTTGACAGAGTCAGTCATTGCCTCCTTCCCCAGCACTTTATTCACTCAGTCCAGAGGACACTTCACTCTCCTTGTTTCACTCCCATACTGCTGGCCAGTGTCCTCAGTATCCTTTGTGTGTGGAGCTCTCTGTATTGGAGAATCCCAGGACTCTGTGCTGCTGCTTCCCTTCGGTTTCTACATGCTCTCTTTTAGTGCTCTCATTCAGTCTTCACATAGAGATATGTTCACAGCTCTCCAGTCTTCAATCCAGACTTCTATTCAAATACTGCAACATCTTTACTTGGATATTTAATAGAGTTCTCCATTTTATCATATCTAAAAACTAAATTCCCCCATTCCCCTCAAAAACTTTTATTCCATGATTCAACTGCTGAGGTCAACTCAATATAATACCCCACAACCAATTTGTTTGCAAATCCATTTGTCTGCCCTTTAAAATATATGATCATTCTCCCCATTTCTACTGAGAGCCCCTTGGTCCAACCCACTGTCACCTTTCACTAGGATTTTGTATCAGTCACTCAACATCCATTCTATTTCTGACACAGTAGTCAGCATGATCCCTTTTAAACATAAAGCAGATCATGTGATGACTCTGTTCCAAATTTTCCATCTCACTGTAACAGCTAAGACAAGGAATCCTGTAAGACCTCCTTACCCATCTAATCTCACTTCCTGCTGTGATTCTCCTACCATTCTCTGTTCAGTCATGAGACGTAGTTGTTGATCTTTAAACACTTTGAACAAAGTCTTTCCTCCTTTGCCCTGTTCCTTCCTTCTGCTCCCAGTGCTCTTCTCAGGTATTTCCATGTCTTTCTCACCTCTTTCCATCTTTGCTTAAATGGCCTCATTTCTGTGACGACTTTCTTTACCACCCAATAGAAATTGTTCACCATGCATTCCTTTGTTCTTCCTGTCTACCTTTACTACTTTCTTTTCCTCCATAGCACTTGTGACTTTCTGGTGTGCTGTGTGTTAACTCATGATTGTATTTATTATGTGCCCTGGAGTGGGGAGTTTTGTCTTTTTTTCATTGCTGTATCCTTGATATCTACAGGAATGCCTGGCACACAGTTGCTACTCAAATATTTGTTGAATTAAAATTCTGGGCATTTGGTTCATGAAAACAGATCTTCCTTAGACTGATCATGACTGGAAGCATCTGTAAAGATTGAATTTCTGTATTGAATCATGGTGGTTCCAACAAGCTATTTCCTTCTGTGTGGACCTCATTTCTACATGGCTACACTCATCTATTTCTGTCTGAGTTTCATATATCCTAAGAGATCAGGATGCCTTTGAAGCTTTCAGGTCTTTCCTATGTCCCAAAGTCAGGACCAAAGATTCTGTTTGCCTCTATTATTTTGAGGGCAAAATGGTAACGTATTAATGCTGCTACATTTTTCATTTTCGTGTGACTGAAAACAGTGTCATAAATGTAGTCAAATGACATCTTATCCTCCTGGAAATTGCACAAAGGCAGTTAAAAACAACAACGGTAACATTGTTGCTTACTCAACATCTATTGAGTGTTTACTTAGTGTTAGGCAATGTGCTAAACACCTTTTTGGGGGATATGGTACTGTATATTTGATCCAGAGGTGCTATATAGCTAAGCTATATTTCTACCCCCTTTAATTTTTTTTTTTTTTTTTTGAGAGAGGTTCTCATTGGCAAGGCTGGCCAAGGCTGGCCTTGAATTTGTACTCATTGTCCTTCAACCTCCCAAGTAGCTGGGGTTACAGGTATGTAACATTATGGCCATCTCTAAATATTTTTTAATGTATGGACTAATTTAATTCTTGTAATTACCCTTTGAGGAAAATACTTCTATTGAGAACATTTTACAGATGAATAAACTGAAGCCAGGGAGGAAATATGTGTGAGGTTTTAGAGCTGGATAGAGGCAGAGTCAGGATATGAAACTAGGCAGTCTGGCTACAGAGACTACATTCTTAACCACTGTGCTCCCTGCCTTGTACAATCAAAACAGGAGATACTTTACTTTGAAAAAAAAATAGTAATTTTAATTCCATAGATGTAATTCCATCATTTTGAAGCACCACGGTAACCCAAGTACTTTCTTCTGGCATTAGCCCTGTATCCGTTTTTATGCCTGATACAAGGATCAGGCTAACTGGCTTCCAAGACACCTTCTTGCTCATCCTAGCAAAGGAGTAGATGCCTTGAAACACTCTTCCAAACCCCTCTCCTCCATCTTTGCTTCAAGCCCTGCCCCCTCATACTGTGCATTGATTCTAGGACCTTTGCACTGAGTTACATCCCCAATCCCTTCGAAATTTTGAGGGTCTTGTTAAGTCATTAAGTTGGTCAGCCTGGGCTTGAACTTTCAGTCCTACTGCCTATGTCTCCCAAAGTGCTGGGAGTTCCTTCTCTTTAGCTGAGTCCTAAAGGCTATACCTTTGTCTACAAGACCTCTATTAACTTCACCCTCCACCAACACCAACATCTTATTTTGATCTAGATGCCTAAGCCCTATTTCCATCATGACATCTATCATACTTACAGCTTTCTAGTTCCCCACTGACTATATCCTCTGGGGCGGGGGCAAAGATTGCATCCACCTTATGCACTGCCATAAGTTTAATGCCTAACATGGTGACTGGCACATTGGAAGAATTCAGTACACATTTTTAAATGAATAATGATGGTATTTCTATAGGACACCTGTAATTATATCCATGCATTCAGGTGAATTTTCTTGTGGCCGAGCTAGTCACTTCTTTAAAAATGGAAAAGATGACTTTCTTTTCTCTGCTTTCTAGCTGTGTTACGTGGCATTGCCAGTGCCGTGTGTCAGCTTGCAATTAGTGCCTCTTTCTGCACCAATTCAATTGACACTCAACTGCTGTGTGATAGATGTCTCACTAGATCTTTTACGTATGTGTGGTAATTTAAACTGAGGTTCTCTGGGTTTCAGTTTCCTCAGCTGCATAACCAAGATACCTAACTGACCTACACAAGGTCAATGGTAAGTTTGTAAATTGGGGATCTGAATTTATAACTTTCAGTTCTAAATTTCTTTCTCTATATGATGTTGCCTTTCTGTTCCCATCTCTGATCCTTGTCTGTTGGTCCACAGGCAGCACTCACACCACTAAGTGACTCACATACTTCGTAATCTTCATAGGCACCTCCTTTAAAAACAAAATTCTACTCTTCTCATTTTTTTCTATTTTTATTCATTTTCTTCTTGTTCTTACTCTGCCAGCTTCTTTTCCTAACAATAACAGTGTCTTTGAAAACTTTTCTGGAGCCTGTCCTAATCCCTTGGATGGCTAGAAGGAATTAGGGAGGTTTGGTTACTTCTATTATCGTTTTACAGTCTTGTTATATAGATCCCAGAAATGGATGTGAGATGAGTCCCAGAGAATGGAACCAGGACATGCTGTCTAGGGCACTGTTAGGACTTCTGATGAAAGTGATTGGACATACACCTTTTGCTCTGTTCTTCTTGATGCTCCACAGTAAAGGAATAAGAAAGGTATAAACCTTACGTTAGCTAAAACAATGGCTTCCCTAGCAATGTCCATGTCCTACTTCTGGAAGCCCCGAAGGTGTTATCTTACCTGGCAAGAGGTATTTTGCAGATGTGATTAAGAGTTTGCGATAGGGCAGTGATCCTGGATTATTGGGATTGCTCGATGTAATCACAATGATCTTCACAAGGAAAGAAGGTAGAAGAGTTAGAGAGTGAGAAGAAGAAATGCAAATTTGCTCCATGGCAGGCTTTGCAGATGGAGGCCGAGGTCATGAGCTTAAGAGTGCAGACAGCCTTTAGGAACTTGAAAAGGCGAAGAGACAGGTTCTCCTCGAGTTTCTGGAAGGAATTTAACCCTGCCAAAACCTTGCTTTTAACCAACTGAAACTGATCTTTGATTGCAACCTTCCAGGGCTCTAAAATAATACATTTGTGTAGTTTGAGACCATCACATTTGTGGAAAGTTGCTACAGTGGCAATAAAAAGCTAACACAACTGCCACCACCAAACTTTACCATACAACCTTACCAACCTTACCTAAAAACATGAATAGCAGTTGAGAGAATTCATCACATGTTTGGAAGACGGGAAGTGTAATAGAAGAGGCTGATACCTAAGTGCTTGTATAGGAATTGGAGGCCACACTTTCTTTTTCTCATTTGCATAGCCCAGGAAATAGTACAAAAGAAAGCATACAAAATATTTAGCTAAATATTTAAGTTATAAATCCAGCTAATAAACTGCTAACTGAAAGGAAGATATACTCTCTATCTTTAAGAATGCAAACGATGAACCTCTGTCTGAAGTACTTCAAGTGAGACATCTGCTCATTGTCCTGTTACCCTCAGTGAAGCTGTCCAGTTGCCAAGTCCTGTTCATGTACACAGAGCTTCCCTCAGTGACTTAGTGCCTTATTCTCAAATATGATTAAACAATAAAGAATTAGTGTAGATTTAAGGAAATTGTTTAGCATGAAAGAGAAAACTAACACTCCATCCAACTATCCAACCAATCAGAAAATTTGATCTATGTGAATGTTTCAAAGTCAGATCAGAACAAACAGTGGACAGTTTTGAATTAGTCATATGCTTAGAAAACTTAGGTAAAAGAACAATACTCCAGGAAAAACAAGATATTTCTTGGAAAACAAGATGTTCGTTAGAAAACAGAAGAACTAAATTATAAAATCATAGCTTTCTATGTGGCTCAAATCTGACTAAAATGCAAGATTTAATAATGCAAATACACATTATAAGTCTAACTAAAATAATTATATACAGTATAAGGTTCATATATGTGGTGGGTACATATTGAGGGAAGAAAACAGCCCCACATATCCATAATGAAAAATCAGTATTACTTAAAAGAGAAATATCAGAGTGACACATCTAAAACATGTCATTTAGAGAAATGTGGTGGTCAATTCCAAAGAATCAGCTGAAAGAACTCACAGCGGCTATATCTGGGTGTTTTAGTTATTTTCTTATTATGGAGACTTACCTGATAGTCACAGTTAAAGGAGGAAAAGTTTATTCTGGCTCAATTTGTGTAGATTTCAGTCTATAGTCTGTTGGCTCCAAGGCAAGATAGCATAGCAGAGTGGCATGGCAGAGGAAAAGTACCTTCATGGTATGGCAGCAGGAAACAGAGAGAGATCAAGGGAGGAGGGAAGGAGATAGACCCTTCCAGGCTTTGCCCCCACCCATGACCAGGGTTCACCTCCCAACATCACATTTAGCTATATAAACTCATTAGTGGACTAATGCACTGATGAGTATCTCAAGCAGTGTTATATGCTAGAATCATTTGCACGGGACCAATATGACGTTTTTTGCTTCCTGCACAATTACACTCATGAGAAATTTTGTAGAAAGAACAGAAGTGTATTGGGGTCAGCACTCCCTGCCCTCCCTTAATTATGTTGTTTGGAACATCATCCTTCAATAAAGCGCTTGGAAAGAACCAATGGAAAACAATGCCATTTTCCAAGAAGCCCTGGAAAAATAGCATTAGTAACTCTGAGATGGTGGAAATATTGAACTTTGCAAGATAACAAGCTTACTTTTTTGTAGTCCTGCCCAAATAGTACATTTTTGACTATACTGTTCTCAAACTAATGTTGATAGTCAAGTATCCGTTAGTTATAATAATATGAGATGATAGGGGTGCTCTTGATTCTTTAACTGGCTCGTTAGGTTCTTGTTCCTTTCCCTTCAGGCTTTGTGCCTTGCTGCACAATGCTTACTAAAAGAAAGCAAAGAAAGTGAAATGTTCCTACTATACCTTACAGGGCTTAAAAGCTAGTGCCTTTCTGTGATAGAAGTAAAACACAATTTATCATAGTGTATATTTCAGACATACCAAAGACTATTTCTTGTTTAGAACAGTGACATTAAAAAAAATAATAAGAGACATACATAATGCAAGGGAGGTAAGAGACAGCCACCTAAGGACTCATATTTAGTGTGAGATGTACACACACACACACACACACACACACACACACACCTACACATATGCATACGTATGTATTCACTTAAACACCAATACAGTATTGCACCAGATGCACATATATACATATGTCCCCTTAATCACTCAGTCTAAGCTGCCCTCCAATGGGGCCTCTCTTTCACATATTCACTATAAAAGAACAGGAAGAAGGAAGACACCAAAGGGCCAGAACATGGCCAGAAGGAATGTAGGCAGACATGCCTAGGTTAGGATCAAAGACAGTCGAGAAAGCAGATCAGATAGCGACTAGCGTCCGCCTGGGGGATGGGAAGCCACTAGACCTAAATAAAAAGAACCAGGGATAAGAGCTCGTAGGTTTTCAGCTTTGATCCCCCCAAGGCCCCATGGTAGCTGTCTCTCCTCTTCCTTTTCTATCTTTTCTTTCCAAAAAAACCATCCTTTGTTATATTAAAAAAGAGCAAGTGATGTTTCTTTTAATATATCAATAAAAAAGAATAAAATGGTCAGTGAACCTATCAGTCTTAATTCTGAAGTTCACATGCATCTTGATAAAACTCTGTACTCTGTGTTGTTTTTCATCCAGTCATAAACATCATCTTGGTAACCTTGGGAGACAAAACACATCAGGCTCATTCCCTAACAGGAGTCATCACGAACTGAATTCAGGCTCAGGATACCGTGGTTCGGATTCCCTGAGGAGTGAAAGGTCATCATAATAACTTCGTTAACTTATAAGGGGAGAGTTCTTGTATGTCATAAAACTAGTCTTGATCAGCTATGCAATTTGTGTACTCCGATACTCAATGAATGGTTTTCAAGTTTTCTATTTCATAGCGATGTATTTGCATCAGTAGCATCAAAGATGGAACAAGGGAAGTACTCTCTATTTTCAAAACCTGCCACCAAAACTTTTATTCCCTCCTTACTCTCCCTTTCTGTAAAGATTTAGAAAGGGCTTTCTTGTTTGTGTGCCTAAGGATGTGCCTAAGGTGAAGAGGAGAATACATTTGTGTTTGCTTGTTGTTGTTTTGCAACTTTAAAGTAAGTTTATTTCCTTTGATGATAAGGCTGAAAAACATTGCATCTGTTTTCAAAATCCCCTACTACCACTCAAGGTTTGTGGAGGTATGACTGACAAGTGAAAACTATGTATTTACAATGTATAACATGATGTTTTTATATATGTATACATTGTGAAATGAAGATAATTAACATTTGCCTCATCAAACATATTTTTTTGTAGTGAGAACATTTGACTCACTTTTGTAACAATTTTCAAGTGTACTATACATTATCATTAACTGTAGTCACTGTGCTGTATGAAGAGATCTCAAAAACTGAGACTAAATCTCTTCTGCACACACTTTTAGACAGCAAATGAGGATAAAAACCCTTTAACAATTCAATGTCATGATTACAAGTCTCCGTTTGCTATGCAGATCTTTCTTAGCAAGGAACATAGTCCTGTTAACTGTTATAGTCTATCATGTATTATACTTTTTTTAAAAAGGGTCTGTCAAAAATGACAATGACTTTGTATACCTAGCACTACCTAGAGTGTTGGCTCTTCCAGGAAATATCTTCCTGCCAACAGGATTTAGAAGAGGGTACACATGTCTTTTCTCTTGCACAAGCAAATTTTATACCATTAGAGTTTCGCATTTGTAAATTAGAATAAATCTTTATTCCATTCTAATCCATTGGTTGAAACAGACACATTTACACTTCTGAGATTCAATTAGTGCATATAATCTTAAACTACGAGTGAGGGTTATACATGGTGAAATGGAATTGAATTTGCTAAAACCTAGTATATTCACAGCTTTTAATAGTACAGTTTCTTAAAGCAGCAACAAGCGGGGTGTTTTTTTTCTGTTGTTGTTGTTGTTGATGTTGTTGCTGTTGTTGATGTATGCCTGTTTTCTTTCTTGTCTTTGGATTTTTGGTTCTTGTGTTTTCTTTTTTTTTTTTTTTTTTCTGTTGTTGAGAGGATCAACTGTCTGACTAAATTTGCATGTCTGTATATGGGTCCATACATCTACAATTCGAAGATATCAAT